>NETT01000095.1:5289-35102 GCA_003449175.1 Ceratocystis smalleyi | reverse complement strand
GAATACTTGTAGACAGTAGAAGTTTGTAGGTAGTAAGGCTCGCTCGTTGTCGCTATATATATGGGATACCGGATAGCTACCGAGGCTTGTACCATCTCGTGGTGCGCTTAGGATAAAAGCTACCCTAGCCATTTTGGATAGAACTAGCGCAGTTGCCCTGCTATGCATGAAAGTATTAGGAATCCGATGAACCAAGCAATCTAGCACAGCCAAATGCATGGTATACTGCCGGCAATAGGCCTAGATAGCAGGCTGGCCATGTGCCAAAGCGATTCGCTGTGCAGAATTGATCCACCTTGATCTTCCGTGATTGCTTTATTACGGCGCAGAGCCTTTTATCAATATCGTTTATACTTATTTCTTAGCACATGGTTGACATCACCCAACCCACATCCAGCCAGTGCTTTCATTTTGCCCGGAGACTGCTACTACTTTGCCCTCCTTCTCTAGTTTCACAAGAATATGCCATACGCCTTTGCTGGCTGCCTCGTGAAGCTCTGGAGGCGTTGTTATGTAGATGGCCTTGACAAGCTCCATAGCAGTCCAGCTGTTCCTTTGCGACTGTAGCTTCCGTGAAACCTCGTGCTCTCTCTTCGCTCGATGCACGATATATTGGGTGATCAGAGCCGGCCCGTCCTCAGCAACTGCGCCATGGCCGGGATAAGCTCGGCCACTAAAGACAGATCGCATACGGTGAAGGCTATCCATGTATACTGCCAGACTTTCGTATACCGAAGTTCCGTGCCCGAGAACATTGTCGCCTGTGAGCAAAGCGTCTTCTTCAAGAAGCAGAAAACACATATGATCTGCCGTGTGGCCCGGGGTATGGTAGGCGCGAATTGTAGCACCCTCTACTTTGAACTCGCTGCCGTCCAGAAGGGTTTCTTCGCCCACGCCCGGGACGCACTTGTACAGCTTTGCGTTGGGACAAAGAGCTAGAACATCCCGGTTCCCACCAACGTGGTCCAAGTGCCAGTGGGTAATCAGAACGTGTCGGATAGTGGCCTTTTCAGTAGCCAATATGGTCTTTAGGACTTGAAGCCATTTTCCCAAGCCTTGGCCGGTATCTACCAGGATCCGCTCACGGCCGGTGCCTATAAGATAGGTATTAGTTCCCTGGAGAGTAAATTTGCCTGGGTTGCCGCCGTTAATGCGGATGCACCTCTCGGAAAGCCGGTCAAAGTCGGGCAGGGCCGGAAGAGTAGAAACGTCCATTTGTCTGGTGCTGACACTTGACGAAGAAAGGAAGTTTGCCTGGAGGCTACGGCATCGAGAGATTCTTCTTGTCAGGCAGTACAAGTAGGCCATCGGCCTGTCACAGCTGAAGCGAAGGACAATATGGTTCAAACGACGATATGGTTGAGCTGCGCTATGTTCAGATCGTTTGTAGCCGAGGCATGGGGACTGACGGTGCAAGCGTGATCCGTCATGTGCGAAGTTGTGTTGGAGTATTGGAGT
Organism: Ceratocystis smalleyi; assembly: GCA_003449175.1. Classification (NCBI taxonomy): domain Eukaryota; kingdom Fungi; phylum Ascomycota; class Sordariomycetes; order Microascales; family Ceratocystidaceae; genus Ceratocystis; species Ceratocystis smalleyi. The sequence goes on along the minus strand of NETT01000095.1, from coordinate 33,644 downwards.
ATTGCGTAGCACAAGCACAGTGTGCTGACCTAGCCGAAACTGTACTGAGCACTAGGGTCTGCTAGGGTTAGTCTAGCTAGCAACTTTCCGCTGGTCTCAGTTAGTTGGCTTGCTACAAAAGTCACTCTGCATGCAAATGTTCAAGCTTGACGAAATATCAACGAACATACGTCCCGTTTCTCCCTTCAATCTCCTAGCCTTTACCCTCTGAATAGCTGCCCGGGCACTTGGCTTGACCCAGTCGATGAACTTCTGTCCAACCGAGTCGAATTGATGCGATTTCCATTCAAGCCTTGGTGTAGCTGAAAGCCTGCTTGCTAATTCAACAGGGCAGTGTTTTCCTCACCATCGCCAAACAGCGACAATAAAGAAGGTCAACAACGGGAAGCGAAGCCCGCCTCTTTTGCAGGATTACAACCAAGCGCAGGCTTGGCCCTTAGTCACCAGCTTACTTGGCCCTTTTTCTCAGCACGCGAAACAGGCTCTACGAGCGCAATTGATCGGCCTTCCTTTGACACAAGTTGCCCTGAGCGCTCCATCACAACGAACGACCGACCGACCTACCGACCGGCCGATTTGGCTTTGAAGTATTGATTAGCAGCCTCCCCCTTCCTTTCCTTTCCGGCCTTCCGACCTTTCGACCTTCCAACCCTGTCCATAGCCCCAAGCAAGCAAATTGCGCACGTCGCGATTCTTCCGCCATTGAACTAGAGTCTGGGCCCTTTCCTACTTCACTCGTCTTCAGCCTTGTCTTGTCCAGTCTTCAAAGACAGCCTTGCTGGAAACTTTGTGATCCTGCATTATCGATATCTCCTCCCCCACCCTCCCGGATCGCATCGCGATACCCAAGCTTACCGCGACGCCTCTAGCTTTCAACCCGAGGCAGCTTGATATCGCCGCGGGCTCTTTGCCAATACTGCAGTATTCTCTCTGTGGGGTCACGCGCTAGCTCTAGTTCAAAATGTCTCGAGTTTCTGGTAACCAGGCTGTCGCAAAACAAGTAGCGCGTGTGAATCCACCTGTCAGAGGCACGCCAATGTACGGCTGTGGTGAGTTGTTTAATATCTTTCCACTTCTGCAGCATGAATCCCACACAGCATATTATATCACATGCAGTAAAAGAAACAAAAAAAGAAGCTGTTCCGCTAATGCGCCCTGACGTGCTGTAGAACACACTCAGATGCTCCTAACCCAGCCCCAAGAGAACATCAACATATGCATAAACAATTACAAGGCGATTTTGCGGCGAATCTTTGACGACTCGTCGCGCACTGTCTCGCAGACTGCCCGCAGTAGCTCTGGCCAGATAGTAACTACCATAACCTCCAACTATCTTTGCCTACAATGCCCCGATATCGTCACTGAGGATGGCATATCACAGCACGGAACGAAGAAGGCCCACCGCTTTTGTAAGCCGTTTCCTTCCATCAGCCCCCCTTCTGTAGAAGAAAAAGAGCGCTGCTGCTGGTTAAAAAACGGGCCTTAAAAGGGCAACCTAGAAACAAGCCATGCTAACCAATACCTAAAACCCCTTCCCTGTGTTCAATATAGACGTCGACTCCCGAAGTGGAGTATTGTACTGCCACATGTGCGACGATCTTGTGTACGATCCCACACTTGAAGAGCTTCGTCTGCTGAAAAAGGGGACGGGCTCCTTTTCCCGTAAGTTACTCTCATGAGACTTGTACAAAAACAAGAAGAAAAAAAAAAAGGCTACACTCTCTGGTGCCTTGGTATCGTCGTGTTTATATGCTCCTGCTAACACCCCGCGCAGGCCGCAAAAGAAGACTCGATGATATGTCTGCAGACGAGGTGCGGGAAGAACTGCGCTTCATCTCTTCCAATACCACGGCCGTGTCCTGCAAAGCCATAGGCTTGCGCGGTCTCTACAATGCCGGTGCCACTTGCTATCAGAATGTGGTTCTGCAAAGCTTCCTTCATAACCCCATCCTGCGCAACTACTACCTGTCCGATCGGCATGCTGGTTGTGCAGTCAGTCATTGCTTGAGTTGTGCTATGGACGATGTATTCCAAGAGTTCTATGGAGTGGAAAACACTAATGGCTACACGCCTGCCAATATCCTCTCTGGCTTTTGGATCTCCGAAAAGAAGGCCTTTGAAAACCTAGTCACTACGCGAGAACAGGACGCCCACGAGTTTTTCCAGTTCCTTGCCGAAGAGCTACACGAACGCAATAGCGAGATGGAAAACACCGAGAAAGAAGCTGCGCGCGACGGAAACTGCATGTGTATTATCCACCAGATCTTTTATGGCAAGATGCAAAGCACGACTACATGTCTTAAGTGTAACCAGTCAACGGACTCCTTTCAGTGCTTCCTTGACCTTAATTTAGGCCTGGAATCATCTTCCGTGCGGAGCAAGAAAGGCAACCGCAAAGCTGTTCCGCTACAAGAATGTCTAGATGCAGAGTACGTTAGCGACGACAAGTGCGAGTATCGCTGCCAAAACTGCAAAACTATGCAAAGTGCCCGGCGGCAGACAAGCGTGAAGCGTTTACCCAATACATTGACAATCCAGCTTAAGGTAAAGAACAAACGAACATCTTCTCTCCTCCCCTCCCTCCCGCTCTACCTGGATCTTCTCATCACAGCAAACAACCCAGTGCACTGCCCGTCAAACGCTGTCGAAGCTAACTAGTCAACACAATGTCCTCTTCTTCCTCTCTCCCCCTGTGTAGCGTTTCGAGTTCAAACAAGGCCGTAATGACCGCGCCCTTAAAATCGACACGCCTGTCGAGTTTCCCCTCGAGCTCAACATGCTACCCTATACAACTCTTGGTCGAAGCAGCGAAGCCCGCTCGAATCGGCAGTACAATCGGGCATGTACATACGACCTCATGAGCGTAATTGTACACATCGGCGATCTAGAGACAGGCCACTATCTTGCATATTGTCGTGTTGGTGACCAGTGGTTCAAATTCAACGACCACAAGGTCCAAGTGGCGACACTGTCCGAGGTACTGAGCTCGCAGGCGTATCTGCTGTTTTATATTGTAAAGCATATGAATTAAAGGTTGCTTATATACGATAGGGAGACTGTAATATAGTAATTTTCGTCCTCGAGCACTAAGGACATCGCATATCGACTTTGATATGTCTGTTGGTCCGCCGGTGTATCTTTTTTTTTTTTTTTTTTAATTTTCCTCCTTTTTTGGAGTTACTCTTGTTTCTGTGTCCACTTCCACTCATCGCACTCGAAGTTGGCGTAACAATAAAACTCGTTGCTGAGACCACGGCTGTGCTTTGGCTCGAAGGTTGTGGTTTGCATCCCAAATGAGCGGTACAGCCTTAGAGCCAAAGACTCCATGCGTTCGCCAGTGCAGAGAACCAGCTTCTTGGGGGCTGGGTCGGGCTTGCAAAGCCATCTAACAGTCATGGCAGCTGTGGGGCGGAAGTCGGCAATAGAAGGCCGTTGATGTTAGCGAGTGAATAGACCGCCAATACAGCAAACGCATGATATATAAAAAGGAGTTCACTTTGTGGAGATCACGCACCCTTTGTCTGGCAGTCTTCGCTAAGAAACGGCGGGTCACAGATGACTCTGTCGATAGTACCCTTGAGTTCGTGGGGCAGTTTAAAGGGCTGCTGAAAGTCGTAGAAGTAGAACTCGGGGAACACGCTGAATCTGTTATCGTGTTCCAAGAGTATCATTTTCGGCGGCACTAGCCCCGGCGTTTCCTTGATTATGTTCTTCAATGCCACGAAAACACTAGGAGCCGAGACCACAGCAACTGTCATTTCAGGCGTCGCATCGCGAAGCAGCTGACGTGCTAGTAGCCGAGCCGTCTCGTCCGAGTACCAGAACTGAGACTCGTTCCAGTCCTCGCCAAAGGCCTCCATGCTAAGCGGGCCAGATGCTAGGCGGGCAGTAGCATCGTTCTCCGCTGCCTGCTGTAGCTTGGCAAACTGGGCTTCTCGGGCGTCCTTCTCCGCGTTGAATTCAGCCAGAGCGGCTATAGCGTGAGACGAAAGAACACTAAACCTGGGCATGAGAATACTGGAGTCATATTCTAGTTTTGTGGCTGTCTGACTTACATGGGCTCATCGTCACTGTCGGAGTAGCTCATACTGTGTAGCTTGCCTGTATAATATCTGGTTTTGGTATTTGAACAGACAGGGACAGCTGGTGTCAGTAGAGCAGCAAGCAGCGCGCGCGCCTGGTTTAGTGTGACGTGAAGCTTCAATGAAACCCTTGAGATTTTTTTCCCAGGATTTTGCCATGTGGAGGTCACTTTGTACCCACTTACCCAGGTACCTTCGCTTTACATCCCATTGTATTTACCATCACACAGTACTTGGAGTATCCCGTTCGTACCGCAAAATATCAGCAATAGATTCAGAGCACGAAAAAAAAAAAAGATTCAACATTCAACATTCATGTGTGTATGGTAACAATACGGTTCTATGTTTTGTCTAACTGTGACAAAATCGGTCGAGAACCACTGTACTTGAGAAAACCGGCCAATCTCTGTCGTCATGTCTAGTTCCACGCCCCTTTTGGCTGGTCGACACTTGTCTACTGGTTGTCGATGACATGCAGGTACTTGCGTTCTTCGCGTCTCTCCTTCTCCGTAGCCGGAGGCAAGTCGTAGTAGGCTGAGCTACGGAATCCTTGCTGTCGGGCTGTCAGTATCAAGCGAGCAAACATGTTGAGCTTGGCTCGCACAGGCAGGGCAACTTACCAGGTAGTGGTAGGTGAATTCACTAATGTCGCTGGGCGTCATGCCGAGGTCTTTAAAAGTCTTGGCGGCCGGGTCAATGACTTGGTCATACATCTCGCGGTCAAATTCCTGAGCCGACACTGTCTGCCAGTAGACAAGCTTGTGCAAAATGTCGGCCAGGGGCTTGAGAATCTTGGGCGGAACATTGATGTGTCTGCGCTTCTTGAAAATCTCGCGATCAACCATGGCCGCAATCTCGGCGGTGGAGTAGTTCTTAGGACCATACAGCTCGTACGTCTGTCCAGCCGTCGAGTCGTCAAAAGCCATGATTTCCAGAGCACGCCCGACATCGATAACGTGAACGGGCCAGTAACGTTCCTTCATGTTGTTGCACGTGAAGAGATTCGTGATCGTGGCTAGCTTGACGAGCAGGTTGTCCTCGAAGCCAAAGGTCGGTGCTGGACGTACGAGCGTGGTTTCAGGGTAGATCTCCCGGGCAACCTTTTCGCTACGGCCCTTGGTCTCGAAAAATTCGCAGTCCGACTTGGGGTCGGCATTGTAAGAGGACACATGAACGAAACGGTCCACATCGTACTTGGCTACAGCCTCAGAGATGCGTTCGGTGCCCTCGACGTGGACATCTTCCAAAGAGAAGTTTCTAAAACACGCCACACGCCACACAGCACATTAGTACTTGACTTGTCTTTCTGCTGCCTTGCCAATTGGCTTTTGCGGGACGCGGGGAATCAAACGAACTTGGTGGGGTAGTCGCGACCGACGAGATTGAAGACAATGTCGGAGTGGCGCACACTTTCCTCGATTGATCGGGTGTTGCGCAGGTCGTATTCCTAGAGGGAACAGAGAAGGTCGAGTGTTAGTTGGTAGACTCCAACTGCCTATGATGGTGTCGGGGACAAGCTATTTTCCTGAAACGCACCATGAAAACGACCCGGCCCAGGTCTCCGGTCACCTTTAGGTGGCGCTTGGCCATTTCTTCACGGAAAGGCACGATGACGGTGCATCCCTGCCGAGCTATTCCGCCATTACTCTATCAGCATTTCCTCTACCACGGGGCTGTTTTGTTGCATTGACGGTGATGGGGGTAAAGATGCGCACCTAGTCTGTTGACAATGTACCGTCCAAGTCTGCCGGTAGCACCAAAAACTGTGGCCGTGTTGCCTATATCAAGCGGTAAAATGGAGACGTGTTAAATGTCTTTCTTCTTATTTCGTGTATTGTTATAGTCAGGCTCGTGGCTTCTTACCACCAAGAGAGGAGCTAATGAAAGCAAGAACGTTAGCAGCTGGTTATTCTGGGATGCTCCGCGGTACCCTGAGATACTCACCGACCGCCTGGCGTGCGTAGAATAGGTTTCCCGGTGCGAGTAATCGCAATATCAGAAATGGAACGCCGGCCCAGCATTTCGAGGGTAGCGGCGCGGGAAGACTGCATAGTAGCCCGCAGACCAGACATGTTTGCCGTATAATTCGAAGGGGTTAGCGACAAATACAGAGGGCGAATTGCTCCCAATTGGCACTAGAAATGTGTGCGCGTGAGCCAGCAACTTAGGGAAGGTCTGGGCTAGGGAAACAGAGGAGGCACTGTGACCGCGATTGAAGAAGAAGTTGGCCTGGAGGCTTTGGGGCTTCGTGATCAGTGCTATAAGTCCCTCCTCCACTCACCAAATTAGCTACGAATAGAGCACCAATCAGAAATCACGTGGCTCGGCTGACTCCAGCACTGCAGGAAACCGAGAAATATCAAAGTACCAACCTAATAGTGGGGCACAGCCATCAATATGGGGCCAGAGGAGCAGCAGGCTGCTGTTCAGCCGCGTTAGCTAAGCAATCCAGTTGATTAGAGCGTCAACATCACCGCACATCCGATCCATCTACATCTACACTTTGGCCCCATTGATGCCTTTTCGTATTACCCCTAATATTTCGAAGGGAAATTGAGATTTCCTCCCTGCTAACCTATCGACCTGAACGTCGCTCCTCGATTGTGTCGTCTCTTTGGCCTGAAGTCTGTCTGTAGCTTCACTCCAAAAACCCACCACCACCACACCATTGCAGCTAGCTCCCCGCGCGCCCGCACACAGTAATCCACAAAATGTCTCTTGTGGAGAAGATCCAGGAATTCCTGGCCGATCAGCGTGAAGCTGCTCCTGAACAGCTCCAGGCAGATATCCTGGAATTCGAGGATCTCTGGGAGCGCAAGCTGTGGCACCAGCTCACTGAGAAGCTTCAGGCTTTCTTCAAGAACCCCGCCAGCGCTCCGTGCCGTCTCTCTTTCTACAATGTTTTTGTTTTAACTTTTGCAGACAAGATCAACCAGCTCAAGCTTGTGCAACTTGCCCTCAATGCGTCGACCGAATGCCCGAGTACGTCATACTCAGTTCCAACATGTCCATCTATGCACACATATGCCCCTCTATCTAAACTGCCATACGGGTCTGGTCTGCGCGCCCAAATTTTCTAACAAGCCTTGCCACTGCAGACAACAAGGAGCGCCTTGCATTCTTACAGGACGTCGCTAAGAGAGTCAATACTGCGGATACCAGAGATGCTATGGTCTATGCCTCGACAGCCGTTGCCCGCGTTAAACTCAACATTCCCGACCTCGAGGGCGCCCGCAAAGACCTCGATAACTGCCAGAGATTACTAGACCGCTTAGACTCAGTTGAGCCCTTCGTACATGCTACTTTCTACGATGCTAATGCTAGCTACTATCAGGTACGCGTCCCCCTCGCTAACCAATGTGCTGTGGTGCCGGGGTAGCACACGGTATTCAGTGCTGCTGCCAATGCTGACGTTTCCATAGCGCCAAAACGAATTTGCCGACTATTACAGAAACGCCCTCCTCTACCTTGCTTGCATAGATATCTCGACTCTGTCCCCCAAGGAGCGCCATATTCGTGCCTACCATCTCAGTGTGTCAGCCCTTGTCTCCGAAAGCATCTACAACTTTGGTGAGCTATTGCTCCATCCCATCTTGGATGCTCTCAAAGACAGTGAGAACGAATGGCTGCGCGACCTTGTCTTTGCCTTCAACCGTGGCGATCTCGTGGCCTTCGATCGTCTATCCAATCACATTGAATCCAATAACCTCCTAGACGAGTACTCTACCCATTTGCGCCAAAAGATCTACCTTGCTTCTCTCACAGAGGCTGTCTTCCGCCGACCGCCCCATGACCGCACCATGAGCTTTAGGGATATCTCTGCTGCAACCAAGGTGCGCCCAGAAGAAATCGAGCACCTAATTATGAAGGCCCTGAGTCTAGGTCTGCTGCGAGGCACCATTGATCAGGTTGATGAAATTGCCCACATCACGTGGGTCCAACCCAAGGTTCTAGACAAGAAGCAGGTTGGTGAGATGAGGGATCGCCTGATTGAGTGGGACCAGAACGTTAATGAGCTCGGCAACTGGATTGAGAAGTCTGGCGATGACTTATGGGTGGCATGAAGAGACTCGGATAAACGAACCTAGCGTACAGCCTCTCAGAAAGTCTACGAGAACAATGAAATGCGTGTTAAGAATCTAGCTGGTTGCTATAGATTACAATAACAAAACACGTTACAAATACTGCAGAAGAAATGCACCTACACGCGTAAATTAGGCTCAACTGAGCACTACAATGCGAGTACTTCACTTCGCGTGCCGAGGAATACAAGACTGGCCATGGCACGTTTTACAACCATTCCACCATATACCCGGCTATCCTTTGATTGCTTCGCACTCTTCCAAAAACCAAGGATAACTGTTTATTTTCTTGTAATATATGATGGTGTGGCTGGCAATCAACTCGTAGTTTTCTGCTGGCTTTCCCTGGCCTGGCTGGCTGGGTTTGCTAAAACCACAAGCGAAGCAACCAACCAGGCAGGCCACCAAACACACCACACAACCACGCTCGTGTACATCCCCCATACATCCCAACCAAAAGCAGCCTGCTTCAAAAGATAGCCCATGTCTACTCCAGACAAGGAGCTACCAGCAAAAAGAAGCGTACATGGAGCAAGGAGATTAAGAAGAGCCGAGAAGATTATCATCAGGGAGGGTCTTTTTCCAAGTGGGCGCGCAAACGAGAAAGGTGCTGAAAACAAGCCAACAAAGAAGGCCAGCGAGAAGTTCAAGGTCGCCAGGGCAGAAAGGAACATTCCCAGTCCGAGGAGAGAGAATGACTTGATGATTTGGAGCTGCTGTAGGGTGGGCTGGTATGAAGCAACAACACTGGATATTATAAAAGGCAGCGCGCAGTTCACTGCAGAAAAGACAAGGAATACGCCGTACAGCATCTGCGCGAGGAAAAAAAAAAAGCACCGGGAAGTTAGTATTTATTTACATTTAAACGGAATCAATGCATCAACCTTGTATAGCACTTACATTTACGGGCGTGTTGTTGAACAGGTAGAGCGGTACAAGGCCAAGAGACTGGATCGAGATCACAACAGCCAGCGGTAAGGAAACCTCCCGCTCTATCGAAGAGGGAACACTAGAAGATGGCGATGGAGAGGCCAAAGGAGTGGAGGATACTTTGTTTGCGTGCTGGGATTGCACGATTTCCTCCACGTTCTGGCCTTCTTTTCTGATAGGAGCAGGGGACCCATTCGCATTCTTCGCCTGGCCACTTTGAACCCAGCCAGCAATCGCCATGATGGTGAAGTTGGCTGCCAAGACCATGGCACTAGGAAGATAAGTGCCAATACTAACAAACCGGCCACGGTTCATGAGTAAATAGAAAAAGAAACTCTGATGCAGGTGTTCCAGCAGATTGTTCAAACTGCGAAAGGAACCCTCGATCAGTCTGCCCATGGCCATTTCATCCTGCCAGCCCGCACCATATGGTCTCAAAGTAACGGCATCGACGTGATATGGGATGAAGGCACTGTGGGGGCCAGTTGCATGCCCCAGGCCTTGGTTCACCATGCCACGGAACATAGTCTTAAGACGCTCATCATAGCTGTCAGAGTGATCCCACATTTTTTGGATATTGGACTGGAAGCCTAACTGGCCACTAGAAATGCTGACAATGCTGTTGATAAGGTCAAGGTTGGGTAGCTGGCCATTTGTTCCGTCGTAGACGATATGGACAGACTCAAAACGGTCTTCCTGGGGGTAGTCGATCGCGATGGCGCCTTGAAGGAGACCCGACTTGATAGGAAGCGACCCTGCATTGGCAGGGTCATGTGCGTCGTGATAAGCATCGGCCCAGGCTTGGCTACCCATGGTCGGCTCAGGTGGGAAGAGTAGGATGATGTCTTTTGACCACAGAGACCACCGTTTGAAGTAGCGGGCCAGAGTGAGCGCCAAGGGGACGCCATGTTTGTTGAGCTCCCCGTCCTCATTACGCCAAGATGCAATGAGCACGATAGCCTCGGTGGCATCACCACGTGGTGCTTGCAAAATCGCATACAAGTTTTCGCCGGCGTAAGTCTCCCCGGCGGAAGAATATGAGAAGTTTTGGCGGGCGGTTTTCAGGCCAATATCAAGCGCGATGCTTTCGAGACGATCATTGACACTAAAGGAGACGCACGGGTAGTAGTACGTCAGTATATGGAGCCTGTAAGTATTGGACAAAGTCGCTTACACGTAGTTGTCATCCTTAGAGAGCGCTACAACCTCGGATTTATATGCTCTGAACACATGCTGATCACTACCACTGAAGTATGTATGGACCTGGCCGGGCAGAAGAGCATTTTCAGAGATGTAGGTCCTGCGGGAGTAGTCGTCGAGTGGGAGAAGGAGAAGCCAGGCAACTCCAAAGACGATGCAGCCTAGGGAAAGATACGGAGGCGCTTTCAATAGCCGGGGGTCGTTGCGTATTTGGAAGGCCGAAGCTAGAGAAGAGACAGCGAGATCAGTACAGTATTCCCAAGAGTTGTAGCAAAAGAGGATAGAACAAGTCCCAACTATGGCAAGGCTTACAAATTAGTCGCGACATTGTCTGAAGAGAGATGGGAGATTGCAAAACAGAGAGGGCAGGGCGCCTTGAACAGGAGGAATTCAAAGGTAAACGATGTGCTGTTCACTGAGCCTCCTAGACGACCATTGCTTTGGGTCACAAATGGAAGCACGCAAGAACGCAAGAACACAACACAAGTCCGGGGTTTCTACCTTGAAATGAAAGCAAGGCAAATTCGCTCGAGCTCGGCACGTCTCGTAGATTGATGGTGTCCTTCTTTTGTCTTGTTGCTAAAACAAATAAGTGAATAGGCCATCCAGAAACGCGCCCTGGTCCATCTACCAGAGCATACCAAGTTGTCGAGCTTCGCTACAGCAGTCAGATTTAGCTTGTATTTCAGTGATGCGTTAAGCGGGGCACGGTCCAATTAACCGATAGCCCGATAACACCGCAATAGCAATACAGCCCTCAGCTACCAACTTGCCTCCCAATTGATCATACAGCACTGTGTATCACGAGTCGAGGCCCAGGATTGAGTCGCTAATGTCACGTATATTTATTGTGCTACAATTTTATCCTCTTCACAGCAATTCCTCTGCTCCAGCTGTGCAGTGCAAGTCAATAGACGCAGGGCCAATTTCCGCCGTCTACGCAACAGTAGAATACGCGCACTTCTATGCTCTCCTCGCATGCACTCCCTTTCCTTCAGGGTCCCAATCTTTGGCCGGAGCCATTAGCAGCCAAAAAGGCAGCCGGTGGATTACTGGAAGCAGCCAAAGGTTGGCCGCTAGTGGGTAGTACGCCGAAACGGCCGTATGTCTTCTGGTCTACACTGACATAGTGAGGCAGAATAGCAAGCAGGTTGAGCTTGCTCTCCACCCAGCGGAGAATTCTTTCCGGCGGTGCAAGGTACTTGATGTATCCCATACCACCTATATAGCATAACTATCAGTACAATCGTCCATGCCAGCCACATTCAAGTGTCTCGTCAACTCACAGATGTATCCAACAGCCACTCCACAAACGTGTCCCAAAAAGCTGCTACTTGGGACCAAGGCTGCAACAACAACAAGACCTCCAAGGGGGGTTGTCCATGTTGGGATTTTGTACGGTCCCAACATAAAATGAGGGTTCGTTTTGGCGGTCTTTGTAGCCTCCATAGCGATGAGAAGAAACACCCAAATACTTGCAAGGGTTGAAATTAGCTATTGCGTCCGTCAATGACAATTCTACGCCGGCAAAGCACTCACCTAGCCCCCGCAATAGGAGTGGCGCTCCTCAACAAAACCCTTTCGATGAAGATGTACAAAAAGGCGGGCAAGGTCGCCAAGGCTAGAGAAGAGTCAGCAGCTATATAACCCAACGATGGCGGCTCTTTGTGGATTTTCTTGCACATACGGCCAACGAACATAGCCAGCGTGGTGAGTGTGCCATATTCAAGTTCGAACCGCTCCATAAGAGGCGTCAATGTAAATACATTCCCCAAGAGATGAAGCACACTAAGATGCACGACAGGGTAGGTGTTTAATCGGTAGGCTGCGTTTTGGCGTTAGAAACAAGACAACAGGTTTGGGCGATATGACTGCAAACATACACTGAGCAAAGTTCAATTCCGTAGGCTTGAGGCATCCCCAATCAAAGATATCAAAGGAGTTCTGTAGTGAGACCACCCACAGCAAAACCAAGACACTGCTTGCGCATCTTGTGAATAGAGGCAATCTAGTAATGAAAGAACGCGCGCGCGCGGTATTGATACGCTGCACAGAAGGGGGCATTCTGGTGGTCGGCTATGCGCTTCACAAACAACTCGCAGTATTGGTTTGTTCCCCTGGCGGTCGAGGAGGCGTATAATATCAAGCTGTGGATGTTATCGAGTCTGCCGGTACTAGTCGAGCTCGAGTGTGGGAGACTGCGCGATAGAGCAATGCGATAGACGAGCGTGCCGTTGACAAGGTATATATACAAGCCACACTGGATAGATTCTGTTTGCTTCTACACTCGACACTCCGTTAGACAAAAACTCATGGTCCAGCCAAGCTTGTGTGATCAAGCAAAGTGTTGCTATTTAGACTTACCAGTCGCAAAGGGTTGGCTGAAGATGGTGCACGAGGCCCCCCTCTCCAAGAAGAAAAGAAGAATAGGACGGCCAAGATAAAAGCCACGGAGAAGGGGAAAAGTAAAGGAGATGGAGATAAGACAAAAGAACGAAAAAGAAAAGGGAAAAAAGGCCACCGACCTTGTTTATTTGCTTTCTTCTGCCTGTTGGTACTTACATTTGGTCCTCTGATAAGGAGGACAATGTGCTTCTAGGGGAAGGGTTGAACGACGTTGAAGTAGTCAACAGCTTGCTAATTGCGAGCCGTTGTCACGTGACGCATATACACTGGAGATAACCCCGTCTGTCTTGTCCACAACGTACACTCCATGCAACATGATCTACAAGACAATATCGCTACATGCACATTCATTTGGCAGCAATGATTTAGTTTTGAACTGTTTTTTTTTCTTTTTTACAGCAATTGGGACGAAAAATCAAAAGCTAGAAATCCTAATAATGTTGACAATCCAGATGTTAAACAAGAACTCGCGAACCCAAGCACGGAAAGAAACCAGTAATGCGTGGCCGTCTAGAACAGCCAAGGAACTATAAGATATTTTGGAAGTATGATGAAGCCATATGAACTCTCATCAAAGGCGAAGAAAGAAAAAACGCTTGGTTGTTTGAAGCTTGCACCCAGATAAACAGACGCGCACCGAGGAGACGGAGAATTTGGGGACGTAAAACGGACGAATTCCGGAAGACGTCTTAAAAAGCTATGACCAACTTTTCAGTTTGTTGCAAAGTTTCTTTATGGCAGGCAGACAAGAAGGCACAAGTAAAAATCTAGACCTTGTTCTTGATAGCCATGGTGTTCAGGGCCGAGCCGTTCTTGAACCACTCAATCTGGGGTTCGTTGAAGGTATGAGACAGCTTGATGTCAAAGACAGTCTCGCCAGAGGCGGGGTGGACACGCATGGTCATGGGCTTTCCAACGGCCAGTTCAGTGCACATGACATCGACCTTGTCGTAGGGCTTGATCTTGTCATAGTCAGCGGGGTCGGAGAAGGTCAGAGGAAGCATACCCTGCTTCTTCAGGTTGGTCTCATGGATACGAGCAAAGGAGCGGGTAATAATGGCCAGGCCACCAAGGTGGCGGGGCTCCAGAGCAGCATGCTCACGGGAGGAACCCTCACCGTAGTTCCAATCACCAATGACAACCCACTTGATACCCTTGGCCTTGTAGTCGCGGGCGACATCGGGAACACCACCGAACTCACCGGTGGTGAAGTTCTTAACCTTGTTAGCCTCGTCGTTAGCCTCGTTGATGGCACCAATCAACATGTTGTTGGAGATGTTGTCTAGATGGCCACGGTACTTCAACCAGGGGCCGGCCATGGAGATATGGTCGGTAGTGGTCTTGCCCTTGCACTTGATCAGGATGGGGATATCAAGAGCGTCCTTGCCGTCCCAGGGCTTGAAGGGAGACAAAATCTGAAGACGGTCCGAGGTGGGAGCAACAGATACAGTGACAGCATCACGGTTGGCAGGAGGAGCCTGGTATGTGTTCTCACCAGGGTCGTAGCCACGCGAAGGCAGGGCCTGGCCAGTGGGGGGCTTCAGCATGAACTCGTTACCATCCTTGTCCTTAAGCTTGTCGGTCAGAGGGTTAAAGTGCAGGGTACCGGCGATAGACAAGGCAACAACCATATCGGGAGAGGTAACGAAAGACCGGGTAGCAGGGTTGGAGTCGTTGCGGCCAGTGAAGTTACGGTTGTAGGATGAAACAATGGAGTTGGCCTCGCCCTTCTTGACGTCGCGGCGATCCCACTGACCAATGCAAGGACCGCAAGCGTTGGCCAAGACGACACCACCAAACTCCTCAAAGGTTTTCAGCTGGCCATCACGCTCGATAGTAGCACGAACCTGCTCAGAGCCAGGGGTGACCGTGAACAGAGACTTGGATTTAAGACCGTGGTTCATGGCATCACGGGCAATGGAGGCAGCACGGTCCATGTCCTCGTAGGAGGAGTTAGTGCAAGAACCAATCAGGCCAACCTTCATCTCAGATGGCCAGTTGTTGTCCTTTGCAGCCTGGCTAAACTTGGAAATGGGAGTAGCCAGATCAGGGGTGTAGGGACCGTTGATGTGAGGCTCAAGCTCGCTCAGGTTAATCTCGATGAGCTGGTCGTACTCGCAGCCTTCGTCAGGGCGCAGCTCCTTGGAGTAAACGCGAGCAAAGTCACCAATCTCCCGACGCTTGGTAGCGGCAAGGTAGTCGTACATGCGGTCAGAGAAGGGGAATACAGAGGTAGTGGCACCAATCTCAGCACCCATGTTGGCAATAGTGCCCAGACCGGTGGCGGAGATGCTCTCCAGACCAGGACCGTGGTACTCAACAATGGCACCAGTGCCACCCTTGACAGTAAGAATGCCGGCAACCTTAAGGATGATGTCCTTGGGTGAAGCCCAGCCGTTGAGCTGGCCAGTCAGCTTAACACCGATGACCTTGGGAGCCTTCAGTTCCCAGGGGAGGTTAGCCATGACATCGACAGCATCAGCGCCACCAACACCAATGGCGCACATGCCCAGACCACCACCGTTGGGGGTGTGGGAGTCAGTGCCGATCAGCAGACCACCGGGGAAAGCGTAGTTCTCGAGCAGAATCTGGTGGATGATACCAGATCCGGGCTTCCAGAAACCAATGTTGAACTTGGCACAGGCAGAGGCAAGGAAGTCGTAAACCTCCTTGTTGATGTCCTTTGCACGGGCAAGATCCTTGGCGCCACCAACCTGGGCCTGGATCAAATGGTCACAGTGAACGGTGGTGGGGTTGGCAACGGAAGGCATACCAGCCGACATAAACTGAAGAATAGCCATCTGGGCAGTGGCGTCCTGGCAAGCAACGCGATCGGGACGAAGCTTCAGGTAGCTGACGCCGCGCTCGATGTCCTGGCTGTGGGGATCGTCTAAGTGAGAATACAGAATCTTCTCGGCGTAGGTAAGGGGGCGGTTGAGGCGGGAGCGGACGACAGAAAGGTTCTCAGACATCTTCTTGTAGTTGATGAAGTTGCCCTCCTCGAGGTTGTTTTGTCTGACCTGTAGTAGGAAAAAAAGAAACCGTCAGTGAACTTTGTTCTGATTGTGTGTGTGCATGGAGCCTCGGAACGGAATTGCTGGCTTACCTTCTTGTCAAGAGGAGAGTCGTGGACAGTAGCCAAGCGGCGGACTCCGGAAGCAGCACCGAACATGGTGCGGTTCCGGGCCATACCCAGAATCTGGCGAGTAGCCAGCATTGTGAATGTGGTATTATGTGGAAGGAGGAATAGAGAAGGATAAAATGAAAGTAGCTTCGAATAGCTCTTCTCGCTGATGGCCAGGAGATGACAGCCGAGAAACGGAAGCGCGTAGTATCTACTCAGTCCAGCAGGGTGAATATAGACACATGCAGCACACTATAAGCCCCAAATCTAATAGAAAAAGGAGACTTTAGGCAAAAAGTGTGACGATGGTGGGTGGACAGGTGGATGGATTAAGGAGGATAAAAAAGAGAAAGAAGGAGAAGAAAGAAAAAGCAAAATTATCGGCGTGAAGTATTCGACTGGGTATAAAGGCACAAAAGAAAAGCTCCCAGCTATGGAAGGGGGCAAGAGCAAGAAATTTACTTGTCTTGTCCTGTCACGTAAAAAAGTAAAATAAAATAAAATACACTTAACAAGGCAAGATCCCTATTCGGCGTTACGGTTTCGATTCAACGAAGCAACTCGGCTATGACGAAAGACGTAATAAGACCTGAAGCCCGGGCGGCCGGGCCAATCATGGAGCGTCTATTATGCTATATCAAACACATTATGTGGGGCATTTACAAGTCCTTCCTTGCCTCTTTCCCTTTTGGCAAGTGTCCCCAGCTGTCACTTCATTGTTGCTTGCTTGCTGCTGAGGGCCTCAGGAGACGCACGACCGTCTTGAAGGGAGGGAGGGGCAGCGCAACTATGGAGACAAAAAATAGACTGGGAAAAATTTTGAAAGGGACAAGATGTGGCACTAGCGGGGTGTCAATCAGTGAGTGAAGTGCATGTGCATTAGCATTGGCATGTACCGCTGCAATGTTCTTGTCACAGAGGCCAAGTGCAGAGCCGGCACGGCTGTTCAGCCAGCCAAGCTAGATCTGGCCGCAGAAATACGTGTCAACTGCGTTGCGAATAGCAAATGCCCCAGGAACTGAGACGTGTAAGCGCAAAGATCTAGTTGTGGCAAAGGCAACGGTCATCTACGGAAACGACAAGATAAGCCAACTGAACTTTACAGAGAACTAAGTTTTTAGGGTGGCATCGTAGAGAAGTACGACGAAGAACTTCCCCACAGACGTGCCTTCTGGCCAATAGGAATCTAGCAATAACAACTTCTTACTCCAAGCACAAGCACAAGCAATCTAGTGCAAAATATGGAGCGCATCTCCCTGGCCTATAAGCTCCAATATAATGGACGCTTGCGTACAGCATGAGCAAAGCAGCCGGAGATGGCTCATGACACGCAAGGGGAAAGTAATGTGAAGGAGAAAAATGAGGGATGGAAAGATGAAAAGATGAAAAGAAAATGGAGGGAAAAAACAGCATACGCCTCACACTCGCTTGGCACCCATTGGTATGTGCGAGTGAGCACCATCACGAACGAGTTTCCCAGCCAAAAATTAAATAAATAAATAAATAAATAAAAAAACAGTAGCTAGCAGCACATATACCACCACGCCTAGTGCTATTTTATTCAGGAGCACCCAAAGTGGGGCCCCACGGCTGCGGGAAGGAAGATGAAAAGCAGACTCAACAGCTGCACATAGGAAACTCTTGTTTTGACGAATACCAGAGACTGGGCTCAGCTAATGGTGGTATTGAGGATAGATTATTCCCAAAACTACCTTCTTGGCCACTCGAGGTTTCTATTGAGCTGCCAGTCAAGGGCGAAACGGGCTGTCGTCTCGTGCCTATAGTGCTACTACCAAGCCCCACAAAAATAATTGATCAAGCTAACCAACTTCCTTCCCTTCCTTGCTCTAAGCTTCCTGACACTTGCCGCGGCTCTATTAACGGCGATCCTCGGATATTGGCCTGTTCCTCCTCGGACATCATAAAAACTTTCCTCTACCTGTGTGCTTGCGCTTTTTGTGAAAATTCTCGCCGCATGGGAAAGAAGGGGCTATGACCTAGGTTAGTTATTTCTGGGGTCTGAACACCACTGGCGAATAAAAAAAGGCTGAAAAGCTATGAAGGAATCCTTATTTGTGGCCGTCCAATAGGATGGTGTGTGAAAGGTTCCATCAACACATTTCCTCATACTATGATTGGCCCGAGAGGCGTTTAGTCTAGAAGGGTGCCTGGCTCTTCTCCGTTAGGGTTGGAGTAAGCCCCAAAGAGTTCGTAAATACGAGTCTACGTCGGCCGAGCTTGTTGTAACACACAAACAGACGGACGTAACGGCTACCCGCGCACGCCGGCCGACCGATTGCCTGCAATTCTGCGTGTCCTGGCCCCTTCATACTTGTCCCGGTTGCATCTTTTAGTTTTTTTAAAAGTATTGTACAATGCATATATATTCAGCCCACTGGTCTGACTATTAACCAGAACTGTGATTTTTGAAGCTCTTGTTTGTCTCCAATGGGGTTAGGGTTTTTACTGAGGCTGAACTGATAGTGTCATCATAGGTCACGATGTTGTGGTTTGTGACTATCGCGTTTATTAACCAGTGCTAGCATGAAATAAGTTTTGCAAGCTCGACAGAATCCTCTCTAGCACAGGACTCCCAAAAAAACCCAACATCGCCCATTAGGTCATGGGATTTAGAGAGAATATTTGTAGGAGAAATGAATCAACTCGGACGAAGCTTGGCTAGGCTAAACACCATGTAGTGGAACTCGGCTTGTACGTTGATAGGTCACGTATGTGCGCCCTTTTGTTCTTCGCAGAGCCCCTTTGTGTTTCCACCAAGGCTGTGAGCGAGGGCTATACTGGGAATGCAGACTGGAACGCGTAAGAATACCGACGGACAATACGCAGCAACCTTACAACAACAGTGTAGTGGTTCAAAAGAAACTCATCCTAGGCTCACTAGCTGTCAAAACTTGACATATTACCACGAAAGAAAGAAAACACCGCTTTGTTGGAGACAAGATAACTATGTAGCTAGCTGCTTGCGCAGAACCAATCCCTCGAACAAAAAAAGGGTCAAAGAATCGACGCATGTAGGGGCAGTTCAAAACGGAAATAATAGATTGATATGAACCGAAACAACACATATAAAAACAGAAATAAACAAGACAGCCAACAAAAGCCACGAGTGGAAACGAAGAAAAAAGAATAAAGGAAGCAAAACACATAACATGCATAAATAAGCCACAGTCTATCTAACCGAACATTCGCTGGGCTTTCAATCAAAAAAACTGTCTGGGAAAACAAATAAGCCCAGGGCTTACTTGAACAACTTGATCTTGATCTTGGCACCAGCCGTCTCCGTTACCTCGGCAGTCGCAGCGTTGTCAGTAACAGTACTGAGACCCTTTCCGGTGTATGTGGGGTTACGGACACCAGTGATCAACTTGCCACGGGTGTTATCATTGTCTTGCTTGTTGTACTGGAGCAATTTGTTGGTCTTGAGCATAGAAGGTAGCGAATCTGTGCTGATGATATCAAGTTTGCCAATGACAACGGGACCAACAATGACAGCGACAATAACAACGAGCATGAAGAAGTACAGAGTGGCGTAGCGAGTAACACGGCGACGACGGAGCTTGGACTGCTTCAGAGAGTAGATAGGAGGGCGCATCTGTCTAGAGGGGCGCATCCAGAAAAGCATTGTGCTGTGAATAGTGTCCATTTTAGGCACCATGAGGAAGGGGAACATGAGAATCAGGATAAAATGTCCCAGGAAGAAATCGGCTCCGAACATTGTAAGCTCCGTAATTTTGCACAGGAACTCACGGGCAGGTTGGGAGATAGAGTGCCACCCCATAGAGTACCATTTGCCAGACCAAAAGGCTATGTTGGACTGGTCGGTCTTCATCTCACGAGTCAAGGCCAGCGAAATGATCAACTTGACAATGAAGCGTTGGACGGCCATAGCAGCGATCATACCAATAACAGTACGCGCCCAGTTGAAGTCCTCGAGAAGGAACATGACCTCAAAGGTAACAATGAGGATGACAACGGAAATACCATGCGCAATGCCGGCAAGGACTGATCCAAACTTCTTGCAGCACATACTAAGAAGAGGGCCCATGAAGCAAGCCATGAAGAACATCATGAACAGGGCACCCATGTTTACTACAATGGGAAGGACGGCCACGATGCCGAGACGAATAACAGAGTTGGTAGGACCGTCGGAGTCACTGGCATCCTCTGCAACACCAGTCTGCGCGTTGATGTAGAGATACGGCACCACTGTGATTGCCACCAGTACCAGGGGGGCAAAAATCTCGCCAAAGAACAGGTTACCCATAGCAGCACGAGGAACATCGGCAGAGAGCTTCGATGATGGATCGCCAAGGACTTTGCGCTTGTAGCCAGTGATACGCGTGCGGGAGAGACGACAGAAAGAAATCCAAGAAGACGCGTGAGAACGAGAGTTACCTCGCGAAAGCCAACGAAGGTAATCACGATAGTCAATGAAGAAATCATTCCAGGCGAACTGATGGGGGTTGTAGAGGAATGGTGAAATGCACAGAGCCAAGAGCGACAGCCAGAAGTAGACAAGAGCCGGCGTCCAGACAGTAGAGGTGGCAAAGAGGAGCATAAGCACGAGGCGAGCGCCGAAGTATATGGAAGGGGCTGCGAATCGTGAGTAGAGCACACCGAACGGAATACGCGCAGTGGCAAAACCACGTCCGGTACCGATGTAACGAGCACCGCCGAACGACAAGTTCTGCTGGACAGCGTTGGCATAGATCTGGCAAGTAAACACCTCGAAGAGGGGAGAAAGCGAGCAGAACTGCTTGAGCAGACGCAAGCAGCAACGCCAAGCACCACGTTCAATGAGTTCCTGAGTAGCCAAAGGCACGAACGATAAGAAGAAGACAAAAACAATAGAAATAATGGAACGGTACACCCAATCAGCAACGGCGTCCGTGTTGGCGCAGCCGGTAGGGTACAGAGCATCCGTGATGGGAACATTACGGTTGTAATCGCAAGCAATCGTTTCGTGACGCAGAGCACCGAGGTTGAGCAGAACAATCATGAACAGCTGAACTGACAGCATGATGAACATGTTGTTCAAGTGGAAACCAGGATGGGCGTAGAAGAAAGACAAGAAACGATCAAGGGGAAGCTGCGTACCGAGATAGTAGTACTCACGGGAAAGCATCTGTTCTCCCATACCAGTGCCAATCTTGGTCGTGAAGTTAAGAATCGAACCAAAACCCAAATCACGACCCTTACCACATTGGTAGTACTCACAGTGCTTGATGCGACCACCGCGCAGCATAGCATTCATACCAGCATAAATATCTTCGTTCAGGTGGAGACCTTTTTGGGCCTTCGACACACCACCACGGGTGCACATGAAGATGCCATTGAGGAAATCAGGATGACCGTAATGAAGCTTACCACCAATTTGAGCCAGTGTACGAGCGGAAAGAGTACCGAATGTCTGTTCCTTTCCAGCGGCAACGTCACCCATGATACCGATGTTCTCAGAGAAAATGTACTCACGAGCACCTAGAATAGCAACGGGGGAAGTAACCTCATTCTTTACGCCAGGAGTATAGGGTGATGTGTTTTCAAGCTTCATTTCTTCGAACTCAGCCAGCACCGAGCGAATCTTCAAACATTCCTCGAGATAGTTGTCTTGGTTGGCATCAATGAGCTGCATGTACTCTCCGCGGTAGAAGATAACAGCGTGGTTCTGGTTGTCAGACTTTCCGTCACCGAGAATCGGGTTTCCGGAGAGCTGCACACGGAACTTGGGACGGCGCATACCATTTTCCATCACCTCACAGTGGCCATCAATCAGAGCAGAGTACAGACGAGGCTCATCACCTTCGTTGACGGGGGGTTCCTCATCAAGATAGGCAATCTGTAAATCGGGATAGGCACGAAGAAGGAACTCAGTGTTCTCCATTTCCTCCTTTTTGAATTTTGCGTAACGCTGCATAGAGACTACCAGCTTAAACTTTCGGCGGGCCATACGTTCCAGTTCTCGTTCAAGCTTGTCAGAATTACCACCAAACATTTGAACGACCTCGGGATTTTCGACACGGTAAAGCAACTTGATGGCACGGCTGTAGTTCATGAACCCAGATATAGTGCGGTATAGGGTCTGGGAGCGCAGCGAGGCCCAAATACGCGTCCGGAGGGTATACTCAGGGGCAGAGCTCTTGAAACCAAGGAAATAGAACGGAAGGTCATCAATCTTGCTCTTGGCCGTGTCTTTTTCACTTTTCTCGTTAGAGGCCATGATGGAGGTCTCGTCGGCAAGAATCTTGGTGTCCTTGACGAAGCAATCCCATTCATGAGGGTGAAGCTGCTTGAGGTATTCAAGAAGGGTGACACGGGAGTAAGGTTCATCTTCACGAATGATTTCGCGAAGCGAAAGAAGAATCTTTTCCGAGTAGTGGGGGATGAAGACGGTGAAAGTTGGCATGTTATCGACAGGCAGCGGTTCAGGAATAGGGGTAGAAAGAGACTGCGCAAAGAAAGAGATACGGCGCTCAGCTTCACTGTGGCTGGGGAAGTATTCTGTCTTGAATGAGTGGTCTTCCTGGGACACGAAGAAGGTAGGCGCGCGAAGAGTACGTTTGCCCTCTTGCTCGGACGGAACCTGGTGGTATAGAAGCTTCTGAACATGGTCGATGGCCAGGAGATGTTCGCGGTACATACTGATAACGATGGCGTTCCAGATTTGAGAAATTAGCACCTTGGGTTTGTACTTGATTTCCATATCAGTCGTAGCCAAGACCTTGGAGTAGATACGCTTAGGCAAACGAGAGTAAATGTTTCTCCAAGGAGTCCAAATGGAAGAGCCAAGGTAGAAAGACCGTGCGATGGAGAAAACAGTGTTAACCAAAACGTAGAACAAGTAAGTGTCAAGGAAGAAGAAAATCAAATCAGTGACCGTCATTAGACCAAGGGTGATGGTTGGCTGGTGCTTGCACAAAACGTCGCCGAACATCTTGTCACCTTGACATTCGATCTTCATAATGGACAGGTACCGGATAGGATCGCGGAAAGACAGGGTCAAGTACATGTACGACTCGGCGAACTTGGCACCAAAAGTGGCTAGCCACAAGCCGTAAGACATCGCCAGATCGTTGCCCTTGAGTCTAGGCCAGCTGGCAGTAAAGGTTTGCGAAGCCACATACCGACGCGAATTCTTTGTCAGGTACGAACCAAAGAGACCACCCAAGGGCATGATGGCGAAGAATATGAAGGTATGTAGGGCAAGTGCAAAGTGGCCAATACCAACATACTTCAGTATTTTCTTCGACGTTGTATCACTGGCAACCATGAAGATGTAAATAAAAGGAGCCACATTCAAGGCGAAGACGACAAGAAGGAACAGGAGACGCTTGGTCAGATGCTGTGCACCAGCCCAGCGACGAGGCACATACGTCCATTCACAGAGAGTTGCCAGAATTTGAATGAATGAAGCAAAAGCACCACCTAGACCAACAATTGAGAACAGCTTGCCGGTTTCTGGCTGATTGTTGACCTGCTGTTCATACTCATCCCCGAGGATGACACTGGGGGCATTGAAGGCGGTGTAGAACCAAAACATGGTGATGTGAATAATCCAAATACGATTAAAATTCACCACCATGTGGAACCACGAACGCGACTCCTTGTAAGTCTTGAAGAATGACTTCTTCCAAGACACTTCTCCCAGCTTCATGTATCGCTCGGCAGGAGGAACGTCAACAAGCCGAGATTTATCCTCAAGAACGATGCGCTCAATACCCTCCGGGTACCAGAAAAGCTGATTGCAATCATCGTATCCAATGATCTGCTTGTGATCGCGCTCACGGCGGACGTATTTGCCGTCGAGAATTTCATATCCTTGGTCACGGCAATACTGGTACAATGGAGTAATGCACTTTTCCAAATATGTGAGTTCTTCAACAGCCTCAGTCTGGTTCTGGCAGGCTGGCGAATTCAAGTAGTCGTCACAGCACTTGAAAATGAAGCACAAGCATTCGGGCATGAACCTCACTTGGTTGGCCTCACCCCAGCACAGAAGGTAAAGAGCAATTTGACGGCACCTATCATGCTGTGACATGCGGTTCATGCGTGTTTTCCAACGGAACTCAGCAGCTTCAAGGCTGTCATCGCCTTCTAGATCCTGGAGCTGCTCGGCCTCGGTTTGATCCGACTCGCCACCTTTCTTCTTCTTCTTGTTTTGCTTTTTCAAGCCCTTGCCCTTGGTAACATTGGCAAAGCCAACAGCGTCATCAAGGTCAAGATGAGCAGCGAAGTACCATTTGCGGTAGTTGGCGTTGTCACCACCAATGTAATCAGCGTGGAGAGATAGAAGAGCCTGGTTAGGGGTCATGCGCGACGCTCGTGAGTCCAGCTGGATCATAAGATGGTCGTACATGTTCCGCATGCTGTCCCGCTGAAATCCGAACTTGGCAGTGAGATCGACAAAAATATCTTCGATTTCTTCTTTGGACAAAGGAATTTGAGCCTCTGATGTCCACGCGGGATATGGTTCGCGAGAACGCTGTCCAGGGGGGAGGACATTGCCGTAGTCCATGCCGAAGTTGGGGGTTGAAGCCCCCGAGGAACGGTTCCCGCCATAAGATACCTGCGAGGAAGGAGGCCGAAATCCGCGGCCACCACCCTGGCCCTGATCGTATCCATCGTAGCGTTCGTCGCCTCGGCCATAGTAGTCCATATCTGTGGCACGAGCCATGTCGGAGCGCATGGTGAAATCACTGAAGGTTTCCGAATCATCCTCGGAGCCGTGAGGGCGGCCACCGCGGTTGTCGTAACCAGCATTGTCATATCCTTGGTCATAGCCATGTGCACCGCCACCCTGGCCATTTCCGTAGTAGTTGTCCTGGTATTGATCTTGGTTGTCGTAGTAGCCGCCGTCTTGATGGTATGCATTGTTCGATTCTGCGTTGTAGTAGCCACTAAGAGAAGCATTAGAAACCATGTCTGCACACGCTCGCGGCATTTGCAGCACACCAGGGATTTACTCACGAATTGTCATAGTAGCCATCATTTCCACCGCGCTGGTTCTGGTCATATCCGTTATCGTAGTACTGGTCATCTTGATAGTACTGGTCCTGGCCGCCATGGCCTTGGCCTTGAGCCTGGCCTTGGCCGTTGTACCCGTCGTCGTAGCCTTGGTGGCCGTTGCCACCACCTGGGTATGCTGACATAATGTTGAAACTCTATGTGAAAATGTACTTTTTGGGTCTGTTAACTATGCACTTGATTGCTTGCGAGCGTCTCCGCAGAAGCTGGGTCAGCCTACCTTTTATTCAGACATCAGGGAAGTAGTGTTCAAGAGTCTGGAGATGAAAATGACAGGAGAGCTAGATTTCAGGGGCACTGAACCTATGGATTATTGGTTGATAGGTGTATAAAGCACTAAGCCAACGGTCGTGTGTTTTTGTTGATGTTGATGAAATAACGAGAGCAAATGATTGAGACACGGTGGTCGAAAGCTTAAGGGGAAAAATGCGAAGTAGAGAAAAACACGGCAAATTTGATGTAACAAGCAGAAGCTTTGTCTGGTTGCTACGGGTCGTGTTATCCGCTGATACCAGCTCGCGACGAACGATGTAGGTAAGAAATCAAAACGACGAAAAAAAAATTTAGGTACTTAATTATCACAAAACGGTGAATAAGAAGAAGAAATAAGGAAGAGGGGGAGGTAGGAGCGAAAGAAAAACAAAAAAGATCGTGTGGGTAGAGGGTGTTGACAAACAAGTAGAAGGGGGGAAGGGAAGAAAGGGATGTCAACGACAAAATTCCTAGGTTTACCACAGAGTCAGGGAGTTGTAAAAAAGAACAAAGGAATCATAAGGGAGGTAGGAAAAAAAAAAAAAGAAAAAAAGGAAGAGCACATAAAGGAGCAAAAAATAAAAGGGTGGACGGGCGGCCTGTTGAGGGGGAGAGGCAGCCACCTTCTTTAGTTCACCTTTTATTCCTGTCTGTGGCCTGTAGCCTATGGCTGCATGCTGAGTTACAGGTCACAGTGCAAAGCTGTACAATTCCCCTAGTTGTAGGCCTTGCCACCTACCTACATTATCCTTGCTTCAAGGTAACTACGGCCGCGAATGCACAGCTTGAAGTGAGGCAAATGCCAGTTCAGGTGCAGAAAGTGATACCAGACCATAGTAGTTATTATGTTTTTGTAGTGTTTGTTTTGATCGTGCCTATGATTTGCCTGCTAGTTTTGACATGCTCCATAAGTCAAGGTACTGTAGCTAGATATACGACAGGCAGGAGCTATGTCTCTCTTGGACCCAATTGACACTGTGGAGCAGCATAGCACGCGGAACAGAACGCAAAATTGGCATCGAGAATGAGGCTGAATCATCACGCCCTTCCTTGGCCACACCTTGATTGTGAATATACGTAGCACTATGCCGTAGGGACAGCAAAATGGAGTTCCCAAGCCACCCTTTTTATTTATTTATTTTTTCTTGATAAAGTAAGCCGAGCAAGGAAACTCCTCCATAAAAAGTTGTTACCCAGTGCAGGAGGGTGGTAGCATACCACAACATAAAATAGGGTCTGCGTTTGATCCACTAAAAGTTTAGCTTTTCTATGAGGCTCTATCTCACTTGAAGTGTTGCCGTGTGCCCCTGACAGGTTGTAAAGCGAAGATAGGCCGGAAAGTCAGGGGAGGGGGTGGTGGCTTTCAGGCACAGTCTGACAAAGTACAAATACAGTGATACTGCACCGTACTTGGTGGGAACTAGAGCGAATAGCCCTCGAAGCAATTTTTTCTTCGTACGCAATTTTCGCCTTCGTTTCTGCGCGTTACGGCCACAATACTAGGATCAGCCCAGCGTTCCCTTACTGGCGCCAAGGGCTTGACGTCGGTCCTGTGGGGGCGTTATTATGTTGGACACCGCAATATCTTGGGGGTTCAAAAAGTACTTATCAGCTACCTCAGCTATGAGAAGGCGGCTTGGGATGAGGCCCCACTTGTTGTCTAAAAAGGTGTTACGTATGCAGGTCGCAATGCCCAGACCAATCAGCGATGGGCCGGGCTTTAAGCCCCATTGCAAATATTAACAGAATGAATGCACCCCTATTTTCGCACTTGAATCAATGCCTTGCTTTTCTTTTTGTTCCTCTATCTCTCCATGTCGGCGAGAATGAAGGACTGCGGATTCTTTGCCTGCGAGCCAGGCTGTCGAAGACATGATGGAAGAGGAAAAAGCTCGAGAGAAAAAGGGCAGTCAGCCGCGGATGCCATGGATGCAATATCCGATCCAACCATGTTCCATCTTGGATAGTATGTGCCGCCTCAGCCCCCTTTTTCATTATCTTGCCAGCCTTGCCATGTCGTATTCCTCTCCCTCTCTCTCTCTCTCGCTCTCTCGCTCTCTCTCTTCCTTCCTCTCTGATCATATTTCGCCGTGCCTTGGCTCTGTCTCTTCTGAATCCTGATTATTCTGGTAACGTCCTGTTCGCCCAAGCCAGCTGTAGCTAACAAAACGATTATCTTGGGAATAGAAGGATGAGCATGCTATTCTATGTCAGGCCCAGGTGCTGCTGGCTTCTTGCCCCTCAGTCCCCTGATGTGGCGAATGATTTTCTTCAGTAATCCCGTACGTGCGTGTATTTTCGGATTCAGGTTTCTTTTCCACCGGGCCTTTTGGTTCTTCGAAACTCAGTCTCTGTTCTTCCTTTTTTACTTGTAGGAGCGTGCAGTGTCCTAGATTCGATACAGTGCAGCTTACCTTGCGTTGATTCTTGCATTGTTGTTTTGCTAGGCAATCTGATTCTAGACAGCCCCGCTCCACAGTTCCATGGCTCCTTGCCCCTTGCTCCTTGCCCCTTGCTCCTTCCTTAACGGCCACGGCACGCACGGAGGTTCAGGTCATTGCTTAGCTGGTGTAGCTAGACCTAGTGGTAAAAGCCCACACCCACAGTAGCTGAAGAGACAACACCCGCCCGAATGTACCTTAGTTGCTTGCTGCTTACTTCCAAGGCCATGCCTCCAACGATAGCGCCTATCAAGTGCCTGCCTGAAGCAGGAACAGCCCCGAGTTCTTGAGGACAAATGTACACATGAAATAGCGAATTCATCCAATCCCTCTATCGGACCCAAGCGTCCCACAGTGTACTGAACCGTTCACGGCATTTTTCCCCCATCAAGCCAGTCATTACGGAAAATGTGACGGACAGGTAACAACGCTGTACCTGTGCCCAGCTAGCTAGCTATCTGCCGTCGGTACAAATATGTTCCACCCATATTCATGTTAGCCCTAGGCCAACGTGCGATGCAATCTTTGTCTCTGTCTGTGTAGGGATTGTCTCGTTTTGCTTGGGCGTTTCACGTTTTCTCTCCTTCCGTCATGCGCATGATTTACAGGCGAAGCACGTCTCTTCCCCATTCAAATCTCCTGGTTTTATCTCTATTATCTGGATGAGGACCTGGAGTTCATAATTCTCCTTGTCCTCCTGGCAGCTCTGGCGAAGGGTCTAGCCCCTCTCCTTTGTGCTTGAAGAAAGAAGAGAAAAAAAAGGAGGACTCGGTGGGTGGAAGCCAAATCCCCCCCC
>NETT01000094.1:0-54108 GCA_003449175.1 Ceratocystis smalleyi | reverse complement strand
GGGGGCTCTGGCTTCCGTTTGCTTGGCTGGCTATGTTCTAGCGTTGTCTCGAGGTGTAGAGTACGTAATGTACAGTTTTCATTAGCATCGGCGGCGATGGAAAAGCATGTACTAGATCAAAGCAGCAGGCCGCAGGCTGAGATCCAGGCTATCGTGGACTTGGCGTTGCTCGGATCACAAAGGAAAAGGGAGCTGCAGACGAGTTTTGTGCTAAGGTGGCGAAGGAAGGCTGTGATTCGTGTTCGTAGGGCACAAAGATCAAGGCTCGCACTGGAGTCACCGGGGTCGGCCGGGGGTGGAGGGGAAGAGTGGGGCATCAAGGCGCTGAAATGATAATGCTAGTCCCAATTAGGAATAATGCGTGTTAGGCTTGTGTTGGCTGGCGTTGGGGGAGCCATTGCGCATGACGCTCGGCTTATCAGGCCAGATACAGATGAGACTGAGGAAGCAGAGAGGGACGGAAAGACAGCGAGCGAATAATGGCCTGCCGCGGGGGCACAGGCACGACGCAACAGAGAGGGCGTTTGGCGTAATGCTGGCCTGTTCGATACAGTGCGGTGTGCATGCAAACTGCGGCAGTGTCTTTCTTCTGGTTGGCACATGACTTTACCATGGCACTAGCATTCCGCGGTTCCGATGGGCTGGCTGGCTGGAGGTGGTTCGTGCTTGTGTGGCCATTACATGACGTCTGCGCCGCCTGACGGTCGTCCGTCTGCTTTGTCGGCTTTACTGCAGCGAAGCTGAATTGAGGTCGCAGAGTCTCCGGGCGTTCGCCTCCGCGCGCTGCTGCTTGGGCCCCTCGTAAAAGAAGAGGCAAAAGCCAATGGCCGTCGCAGCACCAGACACCGCAGCCTAAAAAGAAGGACCACTGGCTGTTTGATCGAGAATGGTGACTGGAGACAAATAAAGGAGCAAAAAGACAGCGCCTTTGCCAGCGGACCACATCAAAGCAGCGAATCACAGGCTTGCATCCAGCCGTGTGCCAATTTCGGGACTACGTGCGACTCTCGCAGCAAAGGCGATGGCAAGCACATCTGCAGTTGCCAAAGTTAACAGCCCAAAGTTGCCAAATTAGCTTGTTTCCAAGCCGGCTTGGCGCTGGCTTTGGGGAAGGAGACGTGCGAAAGAACGCATTTGGCAACTGCTACTTCAAACCTTGATCAGCCCAACGGCAGCCAATCGCAACCAATCGCCGGCCGCTGTTTTCTTTTGGTTCTTGCCTCCAGCACAGGAACTTGGCGTCTTTCATGGGCGTTTTATTCTCGGTTTTTTTCTCTCACCTGCATCGTTTCTCCCCCATTCCTCCTTTTTATTTTCTCTCAGACGCTCATCGTATGGCCCAGTTGATCGAAGACCAACACTCACGCTCACATCCACCAACTGCATCGCCCAACGACAAACACCCGCGCTAACTTCCTTACCTATCGCCGACTCTCTCTTCCCCTCCTTCTCCCCCCTCCCTGCGTTGCATGCGGACTCGTGCCCTTTTGCATATTCTGCCAACTCACGCATTTTGCTTCAACCCGTTTAATCGTCTTTTCTCTGCCGTTGCCCCCAGGCAGAGCCTCTCGTCCTCTCGCCCTCTCGCCCTCTCGCCTGTGGCCCTGTCTCTTGTCCTTATTGCTGCCATTATTCATATCCTGCCCGTCCCGGAGCATCATTTATTCTTGCAGAGAACAAGCACCTCGTCTTGTTGCCATTCCATCATAGCAGAGAACAGGCACTCGCTGTCTTGTTGCGCCTTTATTTTTTTCTTCCAGGCTCTGCCAACTATTAAGTCATCATATCTTCAACCTCAGCTCACTGTGGTTCACCGCCATCATCATGAAGGTACGCGCGATTTTTTTTTCCAGCGCAGCCTGACTTGAAGCGTTCAGAAGAAAACCATGCACTCTCTCTCTTTTCTCTCCGCACCACAAGACAGCCTGCCATCGCGCCGTCTTCTTGTGCCTTTCCCTCTCCCTCCCCCTTGACGTCTGCCGCTGCTAACCCTCACTCCGCCCATTTCCGCCTTGTCCCCCCTTATCAGTATCTTCCTCTCTCCGAGTTCGACACCGTCACTTCGGCCCTCAACTTCAACACCCCCGACTGCAATGTCACCGGCGGCTGCGATCTATACACTACCAAGACTACCGGCTCCGATAAAAAGCTGTACAAGACTATCGACCGCGATCTGTCGTCGCACCAGGAAGAGCTGCTCCGTCTCGGTGCAAGCCTGTCACCCCCCGAAAGTGACGCCATCATCAGCTCGTCGCCCAACTTGGCCATGATAAACCACACTAGCGCCTTTGGCCCTCTCTCTGACTTGTCGAGCCGCAAGACCTTTGCGCATCTCATTGCCACTCTCAATGCCAGCCACCCTCACTATGACTTCTCAAATATCCTGCGCCCAACCGATTTCCGCTGCGAAAAGAACCTGCGTAGAGTAATGAACGAGGTCACTTCTCTGCTCCAGAGCGTCCGTCCCAGCTGCGGTCCCAACAGCCCAATACCGACGGCCCCTGCCTGGGGCACACAATGCTGGTCGCTGATTGATAAGGAAATGCGTCTTGAGGAGTGCACAGTCTTCAGCTACCAGCCCGACACCGACCCGTTTGAGGAGGACGACCATCCGCTCTACTCTGCCCACTATTTCTTCTTCAACCGTACGCTGAAGCGCGTCGCTTATCTTTATGTGCGAATAGTACCTGTTATGAGTTCCCAAAGCCCTGCAATGCCCAGTCACATGGCCTCTCTAAGCGCATATCGCCGTTCTAGTGCTGCTGTGTGTGGTGTGTTTGGCGCTGACCCGGGCCTGCAATGGGCCAACAGCGCAACAAAACGCCCAAGCAAGTGGAATATACCGAGCGTGGCCCTGCGGAATAATGACGATGATGATGATGTGGATCTAGACCCCGTCATCGAAGATGGAGAAGACGACCACGAGGGCTTTGTCTGGAATCGGGGTGAAGACGGAGATCTGGTGCCCTTTTCGGATGACGATGACGTAGACGACTCGTTTGATAATTACGACGATGACGATGTGCTGGATATGGAGATGGACTATCCACCGTTTCCTATAAATTATACCATGGCTGGCCCGGTCAAGTCCTAACGCACTCGCCTATCCCCCATGACAAGTCCTCGCCTATGCAGCCCCCTTCAGCCGCCCCTCTCGTTTGCGACAGGGTCATCTATCTTGTTGAGACCTGGGACGGACCACCCACCCCTGTGCAAGCCCTATCTTGGCTTTGCTATCGTCCTCCAACCTCGTTTTACCGTGGTTGTAGCCGACTATAATCGCACCCTTCTTTCCCCTTGCCCGCTTCTAGCTCATGCCTAAAGCGCCAAGCACAAGGACTCGAGGCGTTGCTTCCAGGCCATCCAAGGTGGCCTTTTTCTTTTTTACGTGCTTATTTTGTTCATTTTGCTCTATCCCCCATTTCATGCTTGCTTTTTTTTCTTTTTCTGCCATATCCCGTTGTTGCTGCTCTCGTTTTGCCTTGCCGTTATGTTTATGCTCCTGAGTCTATCGCCTTTCGCGCGATACACTGCACATCGCTAGACATGTGCATATACTGTCTGCGGCATGTCTCGCTTTGCCTTAGCTGCCGACGTCGTCTAAGCTTTTGGTGATGCTAGTTTTTGTTTCTCTGGATTTCGTCGTCTTTGTTAGCTTCCCAGTTTAATATCATTTACGCCTTTCATGTTCAGTGACCTAGCAGCGCCCACTAGCAGTAGTAACCTCCTTTCCACATCTGTTCCATCGTAGGCACGCACATGGACGTTTAAAGCAACAGTCGTAAAAGAAGAAAGCACCGTAGTAGCCATGAAGCATCATGTTCGATTAACGCCAGAGAAGGAAGAAAAAGAAATATGCCAAAATATAAAGTAATAAAGGGCCAACGATGATAACAACATAACCCAAACTCCGATATATCCTCCGAGATAAAACGCCAGTGGTAGAAAAAGAACAAGAAAAAAAAAAGAAAAGGGGCGAGGGAGGGAGAGATCAACAAGAAGAATAAAAACAAGATCAAGAAGCTCAGAAAGATCAAGACAAAAATGATAAAAAAAAAGACAAGAAGATACTGCGCACTGAGGGAACAAACCAGCAATGAGACCCATGGAGCCAAGACAAAAAACACGCCAAGCCAACGTTTTAATCCAACATAGGAGGGGGCAAAGTAGAGGGAGGAGGGGAAGAAGGTGGCAGAATGGCAGAATGGCAGAAGTGAGATACAAGATATGAAGGTGTGGTATCATAAACAGGCGATGACACAAGCAAACAAGGCGGGAGAGGGGGAGGGGCATACTGGCTATAGGGGCGAGTGGTCATAATAAACGGAGAGGCAAATATGCTGAATCAAACAAAATAAAAAAGTAGAACCGAAAAACGGAAAAGACCCGGCAGGGACGCCAACCACTACGTTGCTGGCCCGGCATTCGGGCTTGAAGGGACCAGATAGTCGGTGTTTTTCTCGGTCTCGAGAGTAACAC
Organism: Ceratocystis smalleyi; assembly: GCA_003449175.1. Classification (NCBI taxonomy): domain Eukaryota; kingdom Fungi; phylum Ascomycota; class Sordariomycetes; order Microascales; family Ceratocystidaceae; genus Ceratocystis; species Ceratocystis smalleyi. The sequence continues at coordinate 49,629 of NETT01000094.1, read as the reverse complement.
TCTTCTCGCTCGCACGTTCGGGCGGTGGTGTGGGCACACCGTTAGCCAGGGGGTCAGGCACGTCCGCATCACCAGGCGTTGGTGTTGGCGTTGGAATCGGCGTGTTATCCTGTGTTTGTTGGCCAGTGACGGTGGTAGTAGTGGTATGGTCCGACTCTTCCACTTCATGGATAGTGGAAAACTTCTTGAGAATCTGCTTTAGCGCACGGCGGCGGATAGGCTTGGAAAGGAACTCATTCATGCCCGACTCAAGACAGTCTTTGATGTTGCTTTCCTCAGAAAAGGCTGTAAGTGCGACAATGGGTGCAGTGAAGCCCATCTGCCGGATCAGCCGCGTGCTTTGAAGCCCGTCAACATTGGGCATCTGCACGTCCATGAAGACCAGGTCAAAGGTTGAGCCAGCATCCATGACAGCCTTGACCGTCTCAAAGGCCTGCTGGCCGTCACGAGCCACCGTTACATCGTTGATACGCTCGATTTTGAGCATGCGGCTGACCACTTCAACATTGGTGTTGTTGTCATCAGCTACAAGCACGCGCAAGGTGTCCATCTCGCTTCCTGGGGCGATGCTGGGAGGCACCTGGCTGGTTGGCAGACTATTGTCAGTCGTGCATTCGGGTGCAGACGGTGCAAAATACGGGCGGCGCAAGCCTACAAGACGAGGCTGCGAGTCTTGAGTTGGTGAGTGCGGTGCATCGTTAGCCATGGTGGCACTACGGATAACGTCAACGTCGAGCGTCTCGTGCAGACTCTGCGGCCGTGAGCCGGTCTGATGCGTTGGGCCAGACCCAATGTAGCCGACAGGAATTTGCATTGTGAATGTCGATCCAACGCCAACCTCGGATTGCAGCGTGATACGGCCGCCCATGAGATTCGCTAGCTGCTGGCAAATACTTAGGCCAAGACCAGTACCTCCAAACTTGCGGCTCAGGCCAAGGTCGCCCTGCACAAACGGCTCAAAGACACGATGCTGCATATGGGTGCTGATGCCAGGACCAGTGTCTTCAATCTCGAAATGGAACATGTATGGGCGCGTATTAGACGGAGCCTGCGCGGGAGTAGTTTCTCGAATAATAGAGTAGGAGACCGCTCCCTTGGGGTCTACTGGGTTCAAGCTGAGGGCGGTTCCCTCAGTCAGGATCATCTTGGGCGCAGTAGGCTTAGGAACAATCGTATCGCCAGGCTTGACATGCTGAGAAGCCTGCGACCGGATGGAGGCCGGCCCAAGGCGGTTGCGCACATTCGCCACGGCATTGTTTCCTTTAGAGTATCGGGAGATGGAGGATGTCCGGCTGTCTTCGCCCGGTGTACCATGAATACTACTGTCAGGTGTTTCTGTAGGGCCAATACACTTGATTCTGACGCTCACAGTATCGCCAGCATTGCTAAACTTGATACTATTGTTGACCAGATTGATGATGACCTGCTGGATACGATGGGGATCGCCCCATAGCCACATGTCTTTGAGCATGCAGGTCCCAGGGGGTCCCATGCCTTCGGGCGAGACGAACGACCCATCGGGTGCCTGGTAGCTGAGGAACTTGACGTCTAGTGTGATGCGCCTTTCGCGGGCTTGCTTTTCAAAGATGGCAGAAATCTGAGAGCTGATGTCGGAAAGAGGAAACTCCATTTCTTTAAGCACCAGTTGCTGGCCGATTTGGTTCTTCGAGAAGCTGAGCAGATCCTCCAGCAAATGCAGAAGCAGCTCGCCCGACTTGTACAAAACACCGAGAGACTCCTTGATATATTCGATGTTATTAGTGGACATGCAAATAGAAGCCATTCCCAGGATACCGTTCAGCGGTGTCTTCAATTCGTGCGAAATGTTGGCAATGAAGAGCGTCTTGCTTTCGTTAGCGGCCTCGGCTGCCTTTTTGCTAATTTCCAGCTCGCGGGTGCGTTCAAGCACTTTCTCGTCGAGCAGCTGGTATTGCTTCGTAAGCTCTTCACTCATGTCGTTGAACGTCTTGGTAAGCTCGGTAAGCTCGTCTTTGATGAAATGGCGCCGATCTGGTACTTTAGCAGGGATCATAAACGTATGCCTGGAATCTCCGGACTTGTCGTGTCGTCGATTGATAGGATTTCGCAGACCAAGCTTCTCCATAACCCCACCAACAAGGCCCTTATTTACCGGTGTTGCTGTACCACCTTCTGGGTCTTCTTTGTCGTCCGTAGCATCGGGGCCGTAGACTGTCTCGGTGTAGCCAGGGGGGGCTATGGTCTTTTCTGTGGCAGCCTTGAGCCTTCTGATAGGTAACACGCTGACATGGGCAAAGGGTATGACAATTATCATGATGACACCGACAGTTCCAAACACAGTACCTAAAAGAATGTTCCGCAGCTTGACCATTGGGGCGAAAGCCTCTTCGCGTGCCTGTTCCACAAGGACAGTCCAGTTTGCAAGACTAGTGTTTGTTCTTGCAAAGCCCACTGCCACCTTGTAGCCCTGCTCGTTTGTTGTAGATAGAAAAGCACTGGCGTTGTTGACTGAGTTGAACTGTTCGGCATACGACTCCATCAAGGCAGGATACTGGCTAACGTTGAAGTACTGGGTGTCTTCAATAGTTGATGCAGCAGAGCTTCTCAGTGAATGGCGGTCTGTTTGTCCAGCTAGGGGCGCTGGCGGTAGCAGGAAGTGGACGCGATAGCCTCCAATGCGTGACTTGGAAACCTTGAACTGGTCCGTGGTAGCCGAGTTTGTCATATTGAAGCGGTTGGTGGGATTTGAAGGTCCAATTACCAAGACCAACCCGGTTTTGCCAAGACCCTCCCGCGATGTCGTAGCAGTAAAGATAGAGGTAGCTTTGGCAACCACAGTCAAATAGCCGAGGACAAATCTATTGGGGCTGCTAGACTGATAGATTGGGATGGTCAGAGACATGAGAGCAAAGGTACCGTTGATTGTGAGAGGTCCGAGGAGCAAGCCACGCTCGCCATTCATGCGGAAGCTGTCGAAAGCATAAACATCAGTCAAGTTGACTTCAGGATTTGCGGGATCGGGTTGATCGGTTTCTCGATATGTCAGGGTGGGATAGAGAGAGGCCGGGTAGCCGGCCGGGGTGTCCGAGACATAGACCGTTTCATTCGAGTTGTCGTCAGGGAGGGCAATCTTGGTGATGCTGTCGCCCGTGACGTTGAGGACACCCTGGGGGTTGCCAGTGTCGTTCCTGGTGTAGACACGACATTGCAGGAGGTTTCCTAGGCCTGGAGCACTAAGAGCAGCCTGGAGAGACTCGTTGGCTGGGGCCCAGTTGGTGTTGTTTTGGTAGAAAAACTCGAGCGAGTTTTGGACGAGGATGCGCGATCCGAGAGACTGGATATTCATGTACATGGCATCGAGTTCTGAAGATATTCGAATAGCTTTGAGTGAGGCGGTTAATGCTAGTCGGTCTGACTCTACGTCCCGGACAAAGTCATTGACAAAGATCCAGGTTGGTATGGCAACAACAGCAAGCGAGACTACAACAGCGAGCAGGACCAAGAAGGCCAGCTGCTCGCGTATGTTTATCCGCATAGACGTGGGCAGACATGACAAAAACGACTTTGGGCGCACCATGGTATATGACTTGTCGGTGCAGACAGGTCGCCGCGAAAGAGACGATGCGTGCAGGTGTGACTAGGGCGGCGCGGACGGCAAGGTGCAGTGCGACGTGGATGTGTATAGGTTTTGTTGTGGTTGTGGTTGTGGTTGTGAATGTGGTTGTGAATGTGGTTGTGAATGTGGTTGCGATTGCGGCTGCGTTCGTGGTTATGGTGATGGAATGGTGTGGTGCGGTGGCCGTCTTGGTGTGTATATAGTACAGTACGACTGCAGGCACAGGCGCAGGCACAGACAGAGCGGCTTTGTGTTGCTGGAGCCCCGAGGCGGCTCTACACTACACTACTGCAGTGATGGGGTGGGACAGAAGCCCCCAGGCTGGGCGGCAAATGGGCGGTCAGCCAAGGCAAAGGACCTGGGCCAATACGCAGGGCCAGGCCTGAGAGAGGGAAGGAAAGGCGATAGAAGCGATGGTAGCAAGTATAGTGTTTCTGGGATCCAAGATTCGATGCGAGGGAGAGTTGTTCGGGTGCTATTCTGGATAGATCAACACCACCACATGGCTTTGTGCGCGTGTCAAGAGACGCTAAAGACCGCACGACGGACAAAAGAGAATGTCTTGGTGCTGGTGGCGAAGCGTTTCCCGGTTAATGTGAAGACGGGGGAAAACGAGACGACCGAGTGTCGGGATTCAAGCGACAGCAAGGGCAGCGCCGAGCCTGACGAGATAGCGGGCAGTTAAAGACCAGATGGTGAAGCGTATCGATGTAGAACTAGCCGTTATTGCAAAGCACACACGGGCACAGCACATTGAATGAGGAAAAAGTGAGTGAATTTGACGATGCCCGGTAAATCAAAGAACAAAGAGACGAGAACAAAATGCACAGCACGCGAAGGGAAAGAAACGACGACGAAAAGCCAAAACGACGATGGGCGACGATGGTGGTGCCGCCAAGATGAGGCAGTGCAAAAGATCGTGAAGGTCGATACAAGAGAAGAGGTAAAGGAAGAAGCAGGCGGCCTGTGGATTAATGGCTGGATTTTGGAGAAGCCACAAAGGTGGTGAAAAAAGAAAGCGCGAAATAATGAATGAATAAAAATGAATTAAATACGAGTTAAATCGCAGTACAATGCACACCAAATCAAGTCGGCCATGCTGATGCCATAGTAATGCAGCACAAAGACAACAAGAACCAGATGCACCAAGTCAGCACACGACCGAGCCAGCGCCACTAAAGCCCTTCTCTATTTTTGTCGCTCAGGCCCTGAAGCCAGTGCTTGCATGCCCTGTGCAGCGCTTTTCTTTGCTGGCCGAGCCCTGTTCCCTGCAAATACCCAGCGTGCAGCACTAGCCGTCTGTAAGCCCTCGTCTAAAGCTCTGCAACTGCACTATAGCCCCTTGCCTGCCCTGGACACAGGCCCCCATGGCCCCTGTCCTGCCCTGTCTATTCAGGGGCTTCCACTCGACAACATTTGCCATCAGAGCCAAGGAAGCACAGCACGAGATGAGCTGGTCTCGCAGTGCGACTTTCCAGTGCAAGACGGCTCTGTCGTGCTGGCAGGTCGGCAGCCATCGTGCTTTGCCATCTTGCTGCCCATATACAAGACACATGTTGCATGGCGGCCAGGCCCCAGCACCAAGCCGCCAGCCTTAGTACACTGTCCCAACCAGCACCACATCCAACCACTTAATTAAGATCAATACACACCTCATATCAGGCTGGAACTGCCTGGCTCTCCTTCCTGCCTTACCCTTGCTCCCTATATCAAACCACCAACCAGACCATCCATCCACCCGGGCAGGCTTCTGCTCTTCTTCTTGGTGCTGTGGTGTCGCAATATCACATCGAGCCTTGTCGATATGTGAGCTGGGAGCGTGAACTTTTGTCCCCGTTCCCCTTGGGCTTCTTGCATGTTCTTGTTGGCTCTCACTGGCCACCTCTCCTGTTCCTTGTCATTACGCCCCCTGAGATTGTGCTCGTGGCGGCTGCAAACTGTACCATAGGCTCAAGCAGACGACGACGTCAAGCTACCGCGCAGGCATCCGAGAGCTGCCTGCCACGGTGCGTGTCAACAAGTAGATGTACCTTGTCTGTTCCCCTGCCCCGTACCTGTGCCTGGAGCGCTGTACCTGTCGGTACCTGCAATTCTTGTAGCCGTACCTCTTCCCACGTCGTCATGATCTATTCCAGACACCTTTATTCTCCGTCCCTTTTGCGTTCTCCTGGGTTTTTGTACTTCTTGTCGCCCTAGACACGCTCGCTTACCACGCATTCCTCATCCTTTTCCTCATCCTCCCCCCTTCTCCTCCATCGCTTCTCCCTCTACGCCAATAAGCACAACTCCCAAGCACAGACTGCTCCTTCTCTGCATTCTTGCGCCGCCAGGCCTTGCTCTCGCCTGCAACCCGAACTGCATTGAGCACCAAGCTTCGGCCACCCCCTTCCTTGCCTGCCTCTTCCCTCGTCTTTGCAACCACGTCCTCACACCCTTCTCACATCGCATTTTAGCGCAGTGGCCACATTGCTACCTATAACTGGTCTCGGAATCTGAAGTATCTCGACAGGTCTTACCAAAGCCTGGTCCCTCCAAAGCCTGGTCTAGACGCACCAAGGTGTGATGGTCGCCACGAAAATCACCCACATAGCAACATGTAGAACGAAGCTTGGGCCAAAAGACCCAGACATCACCGACCGTCGACTGCGACATTGCTGACCCACAAGAGGCCCGCCAAGGGCAGACTAGAAAGAAGAAGTTTCGGGATCTGTAAGCATATGTGAGTTGTAGGCACTGGCGAGTTCGTTCCTGGACTCGAGCTTCTCTGGAGCCGGCGATTGACCTGATTTTCTTTTGCTTCCTGTTCCTCCCTAAAAGACGAGGAAAAAGAGAAACAACAGAAAGAAAAGAAGGGGTGCTTGCTATGTGGGAGACGAAGACTACATGTCATGTCTGTATCCACGCAAGAGAACATATATCAGAGTTGTCTCCATAAGCCATGATGAGCCTCGTACACGTCAGTGTTCGTTTCAACTTGGCCAGCCACTAGAAAAGAACAAGCTCTAAAGTGACGGCGGCCGGCTTAGCCTTTCCTTGACCTTGTCATGCATCTGTCCTTCCCTTGCCATGCTGTCGCCTGTCTTGTCTTGTTTTCTTGTCTCTAAAGGACAAAAAAACACCAACAGCTTTGCTTGTCTAGCTAGGCTTGGCCGAGGACCCCTGGTATCGGCTGATAGCCCACAAAAACGCCCAGTACCCACTATCTACAGCTACATCCAGCGCTGCAGCAGCCCGCATGTCCACTAACAGCCAGTCCTGCACTAGCGCTAGTGCTAGCGCTAGCGCTGGTTCCAAGCCTGGCTTTTCCCGGTAAGGCCTGGCCCTTCTATTCTGCTTCTTTTCGGTGGAGCCTCTTTTTTCTCTTCCATCCGTTATTTTAGCCTCTTCTTTGTTTTTCCTCTATTCGGAAAATCCGGCCATTCGCCTGGCATAACACAGGCTTGCCCTGTCTTCAACAAAAGTCCAGGCTGCTATTTTCCTCCCTCTCCTTTCCTCGTAATTCCTTTGTTTCGGTGCTCAAAGTCTCCTTACAATGTCGTCATCGTTCTTGATGCTTGCTGTCCACCAACTCAGGCCCACAGTGCACAGAGACACGGCTATATCGTTGCTTTCAACTCAGGCTGGAATGGGGATGTCGTCTTGTGTCAACATAGCCTCCTCCCCGACATTGTGACTTAGATTCGAGTCGTGCGAGGATACACTGTTCAACACTCCAAGTCAGGCTCTGTATTGCCTAGCGCACTTTGTGCGGCTTGGCTTGTGCCGCACTGTCCTCTGCTTACGCTATAACAAAGCTCTCCATCACGTAAGCAGCTCCCCCAATATCAGCAATGCTGTCGTGGAGAATCGTCCTCTGGTCGGACTAACACTGGGTAAACCCGAGTATGAAGTATCTGACAGAGCTTCGTTCTTGAATAGGTCGGGAGATGCCCAATTTTTACACATGGCATCCTTGCTACAATCACGTGACAGCCATCATCTATCATCTCTGGCTTCTCGGCGTTTCTGGATCCATATGCGTCTTATTGCCATACCACAACACCCTGCCCTGACCCGATGCTGGCTATCGAGACATTAGCCCAGCCCATTGACGTTGCCTTGCCCTTTCTTCGTCCGGCCGAGTTCTGCTTCATAAATATACAGTCACTTCTGTGGACGGGCCTTGCTGGATTGCTCTATTGATAGCATTAGGCGAAAACAACACGACCTTTTTGTGCGCACGAGCCTATGGACACCAAGACTAACGACAAACACGTTGGTTCTTGCTTTTTTGCGTACATAGACCAGATAGATGCACGCGTGTCTAAAAGTGCGCCCATGTACGTTGTGAACATGTGAACATGTACGCAGCGAACCCCCAACATCGCAGCACATGCCACACCTGCCACCCATGCCACACAATCGCATCAGGTTGTTTCCATGCGTTCTGGAAAGCCAAATCACTCCCGGGTTGTTTCAAACATATCCAAACGAAACAGATCGCCCGAGCACAGATTTAGAACAGGCCAAACCAAACGCCCAACGATCTGTTGCTTTACTGGTGTCGCCCTGTATAACTTGTCGCATCTTGAGTTTCCTAGTGCGGCGGTGTAGCGTATAATTGATCTAAATACCATCGTAAAACAAAGAGCAGAGATTGTCTATAATTTACAAAACCAAAACCAAAACTTCGACGTACAAAGAAAACACACATCAACACGTCCAGGGCACGTGAACGGACGAGGCATATCGTCGAGTCTGAGAAGACTCCCTCCTTCTTTCCCACTGCAATCGCTTCAGGCTCATATCTACAAGCCGAGAGGCTTTTCAGACATGCTGCATCTCCCTTACCACTGCTAAGACCGGCTCAGCATCAGCGGCACCAGGGCAGACTGGCTCTCTATAACCGCACAATCCGAAATAACGGATACAGTACTCGGCCCAAATAACGCCTGCCGAAACTTGCGTCCCATGGTAACATCTGCCATACACCCACCAGCTGCCACATCCAAAGCCAAAGCTGAGGGCGGGTCTGAAGCACCTGTCGCAGCCGAGGACCCGCACGCGTTTCCAGATACAGCGGTACGTGGTGATGATGGTCCGAAATCATAGCTCCAGCCATATTCGCCTACCCTCTCGGCCGGGGACCCACCCCTCGTTGACAAAGGGGGCTGGTGCTCGTGGGCCATGCGCTGCAGAACAGCTTGCCGCGCTCGCTGTAGCGCTTGCGTTCGCATCTCTGGATCAGCAGCAAGCCTATGGTGCACTGCTTCTTGGGCAAAGTTGCGCTGGACGGGGGACACCTCCAAAGCCGGAGTCATTGGCTGAGGAGCATCAGTATCAAGTCCAGTGTTAACACTAGCAGACCGAACCAGAGGGCTACCGCAGCCTTTGGGCTTCGGCGTCTGTGGGCTCATCGGGGTACGTGGCGGCGTCAAAGGGAAGTGGAAGCGTGGCTCGGGTGACTTTTGACTGCGTTTGAAACTTCCATTCTGGAAAAGGGGTGGCGGGGCGTCGGAGGCATTCGTGATACTTTGCTGGCCAAAGGTTAGCCACTTTGCCCTGTCCATCCAGGGAGAAAGCTCTTCCAGGAAACGTTGACATTTGGACGACTTGGCTGGTGATGGGGGTGTTGGCGGCAATTCCTTGTCTGCTAATCCAGAAATAAACAAAGCGTTATCATCGCAGGAGCGCATCTTGGGACTCCTCGATTCAGTCAAATCTCCATCATCATCCTCCACGTTAAAGCCCAGGGCGAAGCCCATAGTAGCTCGCATGAGTCTCCGCGATGCAGCCTGGACAGCCACAGAAGGCGGCCGATGACTCAAATCCGGCACAATAGAGCCCATAACAGGACTGCGTACCAAGTGACTTCCGCTACTTCTATCGTAGTGCGGCGTCCCCATAGCTTCGTCCCAGCTGCCGTCGCCTGTAAGCGTGACGTTGTCAAAATCAAATTCTTTGACTGTGTGCTTGTGGGCTCTGACAATGCCTCGAATCTGGGCAGCACTCATCTCCGCATTTCGAATCTCCATACAGCACAATCTAGGCAGCCTAAAAGCAACGCACTCAAGAGCTAAGGCATAGGGCGACTTGTTGTTCAAATCTTCAGCGGGCAGCATGTGGCTTCCGGTTGGCAATACCAAAGGACATGGCCCCTTGAAGTCGCCAGCCCAGCTAAACTTGAACTTTTCCAAGTTTGGCGCAAAGCCACGCACATAGTCTTGCAGCATCTTGAGGTGGTCGTAGCCCGGGGCCGGGCCGCAAAAGTCCCACGAGTCCACAGTGACACGCAGGTTGTTAATCTGACTCCACCGGCGAGTAGACGACGGCCCACTACCAATGCCTGGCACGTGGCGAAGGTATATGAAGGCAGCAGGGTGGACGCTAGACAAAGAGAGCTTACGCAATCTAGGCAATGGGGCCTTTTCTATGGATATCCGCAAACTAACCAACGCATAATCCACTATGTTCCGGCGGTATCTCTCCTGTGGATCCTGGCCAGGACAAGATATCGACAAGTGCCTCATATTTGGGATAAGCTTCATGGCGTTGATGAATGAAGGCACATTTGTTGCCGCATGAAACAGCGGTGGGTACTGCTGCATGAGAATGCTTCCCAGCTCGTTGTCACCATACTTGGGGCGTGTCATGCACGAGAGCATCGACGTATGAGGCGTATACAGAAAGGAAACCTCCTGGCCCGTCTGTGGATGTATCAGCGGAGCCATGAATGTATAATTGGAATGTGGGAAGTAGAACGTCAAGTGCTCAATGTGGTGGCCAACACGGCTCAGTGCCTGAATTCTGTATGGCTTCGTAAAGGTGTTTGCCGCGAACGTGATGTGCACGCGTTTAAAAAGACGCCTTGTAATGACATTGCAGCATGCCGAGCTAGCCAGGCGAACTTTGCAAATGTCGGATTTGGATAACAGGAGGAAAAGCCTCTCACGCACGTTCTGATCCCGCCAGAGTGCATAGAACAACAGGGCTTCTCGGGACGAAGCCATGGTGCGTATGTTGCGCGGTCAGCCAGCGAAAAAGGGATGACAAGGGCAGCCGGAGTCTTAAGGGCTTGATGGGAGTGGTATACGGTTGTATGTCGGAGTTGGCAGGACTGGCAGTGCAATCGCTTGGGAGTAAAGGTTGATTCTGTGTAACAAAACAGAGGACAAGCATGAACGGCAATCCGTAAATCATAGAGAGCAAAAGCGGAGGTCACGGGGAGTTGGAAGTGGCCGTAGAAGGGCACTAGATAGCAACAGCGAGATGGATAAATGTATTGTGTATTGAAGTTTGCCTTGGTAGTGTGCCTGTACGCAGTTTCTGGAACGGATAAGACGTCACGATGAAATGAGTAGACACGACACGAGATGAGACCAAGCATTCACGGACAGCTTACCTCTGGGCAAGGGCAAGGGCAAGGCAATGTATATTTATGCCTTAGCTCATAAGCCTAAGCAGAGTTTTTCTCATCCTTTTTCGAAAGGAAGCATCTGCAGGCAATTGGCGAAGCAGAAAGCATCACTGTAGATGACGTAGACCTGGGATACCTGCTGCGTACACACCCCACCATTTTCAGCTCCTCAACCTGTCTCCCGCCATCAGCATTTCCCCATGGTCGATGGCAACGAAGTGCGTGCTTCATGAGCCACTTGGATTCAACCGCCGGCAGCAATGCCTTTAGGCCCGCATAGTATAGCGCCTGTCGCCAGTATACAAGTCGGTAGACGAGTGCTTCTCGCTTGTTTCAGTTAGTTCGTTTGAGTGCTGCAGCCTGCATATGCAACCGTTGGTATACATCCTTTCGCCCAGTTTCATGCACGGTTTGCAGATGCAGAAGCTGGGGGCCATCATTATGTCCCGTGCCAATGGGAAGCCAAATGCCCTTTGAAGAAAGAGGCCACCCAAGATGTTCACAAAACAAGATGGCTAGGGGCTTCCGACATCTCCCTAAGGCTTGTTTCTAATTATCGTGACAGGGGAATGGGCACGGAAACAAAGTAGTCCCTTGTGAGAGACGGTCAACACAGCCCGGTTATTTTTGTCGGTGTACATCGGTGGATAGAGAACGGCCAAATAGATTGTCGGTTAGGCCCATCAAGATATCTGGCGCGAGAAAAAGAAAAGAAAAAAGGGTCGAGACACCCCATATAGGCGGCCAGATAATCAATTGCATGTTAGTTGCAGGCTGACGTTCAAGAGGACCCAATATATTTTGTGTGAATATGCTTATCGATAATAAACCATAATGAGTGCACTACTACCACTACTGCAACAGGCTTCAAGGCTACTGCTGCCTGTCTATGTAGGCAAGTCTTCCAAATAGCAAGTTTCCACGCCCGCTATTAAAGAACAGGTCTGCTTTGCAGTTTGTACGTATCAAAAGGAAAATAACGCGTCCTCATCTCCCGAACCCAGCAACCGTTAGGCTGTAAGTCTTGAACAACATCAGGAGCTATGATGATGACGGTATATTTACCCTCTTCCACATCCATTTCCGATCGGATTTTCAGCACATCACGGAAGAAAACCTATAACAGAGGCTAGCTCCAACTATCAAAAAGTCTATTCGATTTAGCATTCAGAGTCGCTGCAATTCGGTCAGCAGTGGCGCTATGTCCTCGACTAGGCAAGTAAGTCAACGCTCAGCCAGCCCTCGAACAATAGACCCAAGCTACTTGCTCGTGTCATACAAGAGCGAAACGGGGGCTTTGATTGGCCAGCCAGCGCGGAAAGCTCATCCGGGGCACGTGCCACGCAAGTCAACCTCTCTCTCTCTCTCTCTCTCTCTCTCTCTCTCTCTCTCTCTCCATCCTCAAATCAAACACCAGTTCATACAGCTCCATTTAGCTTCACCACACATGAGTGCGTGTGGCGCTCCCATTCAAGCAGTCTGTACATAGTAGGCCACGCTTTGCCGCTCACTTTTCCAGTCGCGACAAACTTGTTTTGAGCCACAGTTAAAAACACCACCACACTCCTGGCGAAATTGACCCCGTAGATGCTCGCAAAGGACGTTTGGGCAGCTCGACAGCGAAAAGCGGCAGGGTGGCGCCGGATCAACCGTTTTCTTCGTTATGCTAAAAGTGTATGCATGAAAAACTGCCATGCGGGCAGGATTGATGTACAACTTGCAAAGAAGGGGTGACGTGTAAGAGAGGGTAGTGCAGGTAGTAAGCATTGTTGATGCGTCTTTCTCAAAAGCGGCAATCATTTTCCCGAATCGAAAGTGACAGTCTAGCAGAACGAAGCACCAGAGATATCATGTTAGAATTGGCAACCCTAAGGCTTACATCTTGGCAGGAAAGGCGCCCTGCTGTGCATGTATCGTCTGCATTCTCTTGTATCATCGTGGCTCTCCTTTTAGCCAGCCAGGCAATGCCCATTGCAGGCGCCTGGCGGCATTGCATTCCCAAAGGAACAACCACTCTCTTAGAAGGAAGGTACAGCCTGTGTTCAAGCAATATCCCTCTCCGTACTGGATCGCGCCTTCCACATTCGTATGTTGTGGTGTGTGAAGACTTTGCCTTTTCTTCACGCAAAACCTCACAAGCAGGAAGACGCACTCTTCCTTTTTTTCCTCTCTTCTTCTTCTTCTTCTCTCCCGTCAACATCATCATCAGTCCCCGACTCCATCGCTAGCTTTCTCTTTTTTCTCTCTCTTCGTCTCTCAAGCAAGTGGCTTTGCTTCTCTTCTCTCGTCTTCTCTTTCTCTCAAGCTTGTCAATGCTACCGTTCTATCAATTGATATGATATCATTCAGCGTAGCATACTAACATTTCCACGGGACATCTTTACCATCCATCTCCGTTTCCACACCATTGCTACGCTTTTTTCGATTTGTTTCGTTGTCTCGTTATCCTCATCCAATTGGCTTGTATCTCTTGACTTCCATCTCTATCTTGAATCGTCCAAGTACGTACTCACAGTACACAAGGTGCCCGTCATCCGGCGCGCCACACCTCCAAAGTATCAGAGCCCAAGGCTAATATACACTCCCACAAAGGCGTCTCTTCCCGTTCTCTTACTTTCATTATGAATGTCTTTGCAGACCGTCTTGGGTGCCTTGGCGTAGAGATCCCACAGTAAGTTGTAGCACGTGCAGGCAAGGCCCAGCCAACCACATCATCAGGGATACTTACAATGCCAAGATCCTTGTCTACGCCGGTTCTTCAAGTATGCTAATCCAACAGCTTGCTTCTCGTTATAGAACATGGGTCTCAAAAATCAGCTCCAGTCTCCACGCTCGTCGAGATACTTGCTATACATCCCGACCGACTCTGAATACTCTCGCCTGGTCAGTTCAAAACCAACAAAAGCCGAGCTAGAAAAGATCCTCCATGATGCACGCATTCTAGACCGTCCAGGTGGAGGCCGTAGAAGAGTAAAGAGGTTCTTTCTGCTGGAGAACAGAAGCAGCGACACGGACGATGGCCACAATACCTTTTGCAGTGAGCCCGTCGTCAGAAGCCGCCATGCCAGCCGCCATGTTAGCCGCGGAAATCGGGCCACTGATCTAGTCCGCAATATCCCATCATGCTCTAGCTCGCCCAACCGTCTGTCAAGCCGTAAATCATCCAAGCAGGTCCCTGGTGAAGAAACGCCGGCCACCCAGTCCCCTGCCCTTGGCGACAGTCCTGCTCAGTCAGTGCCTCTCCAGACTTCGCGCTTGAATCCTGAGGCTACCGAGTTTCAGCCCATGGCACTGCCTATTACAAGCACCCCCTCTATCAATAGCAATGCCCTGGATGATATATCTGTTAATCTTGGAGACTCAAGAACCTCCCAGAGCAACTTTGCCTCGGGTCCTTCAAGAGCTGGGAACACATCAGACGCTTCTTCGTGCACTGCAGCCTCGCCTTCACAGCATATTTTTTGTGATGGAACAAACGAAGGCCCATCGCCCCGCGTCTCCCCTACTTTCAACTACAACTCCCGGGCCACTTCCGGGCAGCTCCCTGTTCCAATTATACCTTTTGGCCTTACACCGCAGTTCCCAAATGTCATACCACCTTTTCAGGTACCCCATGACTCCGCCCATCTCTCGTTCCAAACGGCCTAGGAGCAGATGGCTCGAGTTTATCCAGGCATGCAGCAAGTCCCTTTGGGTGTGCCTACGTATCCATTCAATCTTGGTTTCCCAGTGCACACTGGCCTTCCTTCTTCGACTATACGGTCTCCACTTCCTGCCCCGCTCCGGGCTCCGCTATCTTCTATCCCCCCCACTACCCACCAGCCTCTCACACCTCTTGCGCCGATTACACCTGTCACTCTGCCTCCGCCGCCCGCATCAAAGATTCCAAAGGCAGCTAATCCTATTGCTATTCCGCCTCCTATTCCTCCTCCGGGAAACAAGGACTCGCAGATGCAGCAGGACTTCGAATACTACAAGTACACGTTTGGCAAGCCCGGTCTAAGAGGACCGAATGTCCGCTTGCACCGCCCAAAGAGCAGGGTCTAGCTGGAGGACGAGCGCTGGGGCTGTAGGGATTTCCACATCTGAGATGGTCTCCGGTTTTCTAGTTTTGTCGTTTAGTTTACGTTCCTTGGTTTTGGATGGTTTCAAGTTCGCGATGTAATTATCATTAGACGGTGCTTTACCCACCTCCGCAGGTTTTTTTTTTTTGGTTTTGGTTTTGGTTTTTCTTTCCTTTTTTTTCTCCAAATCCCTTATTCTGCTCTTCACCAAAAACACCGCATTAGTATTTCTTTTCTATTGCTGAGTTCCCAAAATTATTGTGAGGTGAAATCCATGTTCTACGATATAAGTTAGGGTTATTGGTTATTCTCAACATGCCCATCACGTGACTATCATATTCAGTAAACCTAGCCTAGCCTACATTGCGACAAGACGTCATTTGTGCAAGCTCGCTCTCTATCAACCGTTATCCTCATCGCCTTCTTTCATCACCATATACAGAGCAGCTGTTGCGGTAACTCTTTATTTCGTACAGGTCCTGGATTACTAAGTAGTCCTCTTCAATGAGCTCTCCTGAGCACTCAAGTAGCCAGCCAGCCGCATAGGTTCCTAGGAGTCAACCAACAAAAGAATTTCTCTACAGCCATCTACCATCTACAATTTACGAACCTCTAATTAGGCTCCTATAAGCGCCATGGCCACACCGACTCCCGGCAGCAAGCCGGCAACAGTATCTCAACAAGGACGAACGCCGCAAATAGCAGCAGCTACACCACCAGTCTCTACACCGTTCTCACACATCCATGCAGGCGCCTCATTTTCGCCGATGGGATCACGCTCATCACCGCAGACCATTAAAAAGTCGCCAGCCAACATGAACTCTACAGCCGCTCCGCCCCAGAACGGCGCTTTCTCGTTTGATAGCCCGTCAGCAGCAATGGCTATGAATATGAATAGTCTAAGCATGAGTGCAGGGCTGGATCTGGGGCTAGATCCGCTGGCAGTCGGATCACTTGGAATGGAAAATGCGAACACAAATATCAACTCCGAAGCTGAAAAGGCGAAGCGCTTGCAGGCTATGATTGATTTGCTACAAGTACGTACACATATTCTGGAAGGGGGCGCTGCACAGTCCTACTACTGGCGGACCGTTTTCAACTTAGGTTTCCGTGTTTCTAACCATTTTTCCTTGGCACGAATATAGGAAAAGAAAGGACTGGTCAGTGAGGCTGGCTTGGAGAGACTATGTGACAGAATGGGGCTAGTCCATATATGGGAGGGGACTACCAATGGACCTAAGCCGCGCTGCATAACTATGGCGGGAAAGATGTTTAGTGTCGAAGTCAACCTCCGGAACAATATCGTCGTCGATGTTCAGCTGCTGTTTGACGAGTCGGCTGAGATTGTCAAGCAGCAAAGTCCACGCGCCGCTGAAATCCTCAAACAGGATCTGCAGCTAGAGCCCTACCAAAGCCCGCTCACCAAAACCCTCGACAAGTTCGCCGTGAACCTGGAGCGCCTGCACAGCCAGGACAAGCTCAGTGTCGTGCCTGGCTTTGACTGCCAGGAAGCGCTGGCCAGTATGTCGCTCTCCTTGCACAAGCTGTATGACTGGGATCTTGAAAAGGCCCGCATGGAGCTTGCCCCGGATTCAAGTGAAGAAGCCATCGTCAATGCCGTCATGTGCACCAGGCATGGCCGTCCGCATCTACACGCGCGCGGCAACGTTGGTCTTAGTCTACAATACTGGAAGGAAAAGTGGCTAGCCCCTACCAATCCAGCCATTGCCAAGGTAGTTGAAGAGACCGAGCTCGTGTGGTCGTTGCTGATGATGTGTGCCAAAGCGCCTATTGGTACTATGCCATTTGCCCTAGCTCGGGTGTCAACGGAATGGATTGCGCCAGATATAGCCAAGCCCAACCCCATGGCAGAGGAGACGCTGCAAAGTGTTACAGGTGTTGTACTCGACTGGCAACACCCCAACAACACAGTCCTGCCAGATGAAACTGGCATGGGACCCAAATACCCAGACATTGTGTTCAAGGCAGTCCTTGACCCGCCCGTCATACTTCCGCAGAGCGTCTTTGTGCAGGTCATGCAGGTAGTTGGCCAGGCGCCAATGGACCACCAAGCGCCCTCGTCAACGTTTGACGCGCTGTTCTTTCCGCCTCAAGCGCTCTCATCGGCTGCTGGCAGCAGCATTGCCATGCACGACCCAAGCGAGCCACGCAAAATATCTAGCAAGCGCAAGATCCGCCGCCTAGATGTCGGAGGCGGCGAATCAACGGCGCTAGTAGACACGGCATTATTCGTGTACAAGCCAGTGTACGGCCAGGTGCTACAAGAGATACAATTTGCCCATCCTCAGCAGATCATTGAACTGCTGCCTGTTTTGCGGCAGTATGCCTTTATTGCGACGCTGCTGCGCAACAGCTTCCCGCTTGTTTCTTCACAGTCTTTCTATACCCATGGTGCCGATGACGAGGTGCGCTATGGAAACACGTCCCGTGCACTGACGCACAAACAGCTATACGCTAGCATGGTCAACCGGCTTAACACCCCTCCAGCACCAACTCCTGGCGAGCCCATAGTCATCACACCCAATGTAGCAGATCCCGTCAATGCCGATATCGACGGCCGTATAGACGCTAGTCTGAGTCTTACCCCAGTTCCACGACTGCAAATTAGTTTCCTAGTGGGGCACAAGAAAGCCGCAGTGAGCAATGAATTCAACAAAGTAGAGAATGACGAGGCTACTGTAACTACGACAGACGCCGGTGGCCAAGAGATGCATGAGAGGGCCGGCACTTTATCACTAGAGATTCGCCTCAACGGCGATGTACATGTCATATCGCAGAACATTATCACGGCTGAGGCGCAGGCAGCCGGACGTGATCCACAGGTGCTTGGCAAAGCGCTTATGATAATGGAGGACATTTGCTCGTGGTGCGAGTGGATACGCTCGCGCTTCGATCTAAGTCATCTATGAAAAGGGCGAGTAAGGATAGGTTCCATGCCTATGGCCCTATCAAACGCCCAAGCGGTTTGGGGTGGAAGAGATGTCTAACATGTGAAACAGGGCGGGCAACGAGACTCGCTGCTCTTGGAGCTACCCGTTACTCGTCGCACTACCTTTTTTTTTTTTCTTTTCCTTGGTTGGCGCTTTCTTGTCAATAAAAAACTCTTCTATGCTCATAGTTGACCGGATTTCCAACAAGAGCCCCTTTTCTCACGACTAGCTCGGAAGGCTTGCCTCCCTTTCTTCGGCGTTAAGCTGATAGTTTGAGACATTCCTTTTGACTGTCTAGAATGCACCGTGTACGCTATCTTCAAGCTGGAATGCAAGGTATCTTGCGCTCCCAGTAGTTTCCAACGGGCTTCGGTGGTGTTCTGGATCCCGTCTGCCTCTCTTCACTCTCATCTATTTGTTTTTGTCTTGCTTTTCTACCGGGCAAGCTAAGCACGGCGGGCAAGTAGGTATTCCAGCGCTATGCATTTTTCTTGGTACAGTGTCTTTTCGACCTGTGCCTCGAATAAAATGAGGAGCGCAGACAGCAACAACAATAACAGCGTCTTCTTTGTGGGATCATCTTGTAGCTGGGCGGGGGAGACTTGATGGCCTCCATTCCAGTCACTGTTGGTTGTCTTATTCGTCTTAGGGAATATATAAGGGACTATTGGTATGGACAGACAAATAAAACACAAGTTCATGTTCTCTAGCGATTCTAGTGCGAGTGTCGAAAGATTAAGGCTATGACATATTGCTGAGTGAGTGTTCTGATCAAGGCACGATTGTTATCACGTGATGCGTTCGAGTCGCCACCAACACAGTACAATACAACAACGGAACATACAATGCAGTGTGACTAGACCGAAAAGAAAACGAAGAAGAAAGAAAAGCACAATTTCTAACAAAGGATGCTGGCCTGGAGGATTACAAATGCCATAAGAGGCTTAAGTCGAGTTTATAAGCTTCCTTGCCAAAAGCTACAAAAAATAGCAGCAGAAAATAAGGAACAAACACCGCCGCCTGGGCTGACGACACGGACGTCACCGAATCTGGGCGTGAAATGTAGCATTAATCAGTAACGGAGTTAGAAGGGACAAATAGAGAGTCCAGGTGCACTTCTGGAATGGAATAAATGACGGCAGACAGAGTGACGAGGACATGACTTGGAGCTACTGTTGCTTTTGGAGGGGTCTGACCTAGCAGGACAGGACAGGGACCCCTCCAATCTCCCTCCTCTGTATATATTGCCCATACTATAGGCTGACAAGCTCCCTTCCTCGTCCCTTGCACAAAGCTTTCGATCGGATGTGCTCAGCATAGCGGGAGGAGTGAAGAAAAAGCGAGAAAAGAAGATGGAGAGTTTAGGTGCGCGGCGTTGCACGGGCGGTTATACCAAGATGCATTCAGCGTGACAACATGATACGGGAGGGGAGGGAGGTCTATTAGCCACAGCTGAGCTAGAGTAGAAGCTGGAATAGCACGGCGGCCAATGGTACTATTTACAAGAGGCTGAAAGAGACACTAGTCCGGGCTGTAGCTGTATGGGTACAGCGTTTGTGCTACAGAATACATCCGTGCCGTCGGCGCTTGGGATAACATAGCACAGGCAGAGCAAAGCAAGCCCCTGGGTTTCTACGTAGGGGAGGGGGGGCTGTCAGGCCATATAGTGTGGACTTCAGGTGTTTTGTTCCAAGCATATACAAAAGAATGTAAACGATATGAGATCATTTGCCAAGCCATAAATCCGAACCAGCTATTGTTTGGGGTTTGACGAATGGCACTACCACAAATGCAGAGCAGGGCAAGGAAGAAAAAAGATACAGAGAACAGCCCCTGTGAGACTAGAGGATTTGACGGGCGGGCAGGACAGGACAGGACTGCACCATCCCAGCCCGAGCTACGTTGCTGGCCGCTGTGGGCGGCCTTGAAGGGAGATTTGCAAGTAGAAGTAGCATGTGAAAAAGGCCTGGTTGACTGGGGTGGGCTTTATCGAAGGGGGTTCCTGCATATGGGAATCGCAGTCCAGGGATGTGCTAGGCCAGTGGAAGATGGAAGAGACTGCCAGTTCAAGGAGAAGAGCAAAAAGGGAGGGATAATAATGCCCCATCTCAAGCCCAGCGAGCAGCAAGCTGATAGGGCAAAGGAGACGAGAAGCTTGACCGAATAAAGAGGGTGGAAAAGGGGTGAGGGCTACGGTAGGCCGAGCCAAGAGAAAAAACGATGCTTGTTTCTGCTTTGCTTTTCTTGTTTACTTTCTTCTTATCTACTAGACACTTTTCTTCCTGCTCTCCTGGACATGTGATGCAGGAGAAAGGGAGATAAGGTACGTAGGAAGAGGAAAAGCAAGGTCGAAGGGGGAGGGTAGGAGGAGTATTGGAGTCTATCGCCAGGCCGTTATGCCGTGTTATATTATGGATATGTATGCTATGACTAGTAGTAACAGGCCCAGACGCAGACTATGCAAGCCAACTGCGCCTAAGTGGGCTTTGCTCTAGGGTCTGTTGCAGGGCGTCCGGGCCTATAGAAGCCTACCGAGTCCCAGCAGAGCCCTGGAGGATCATCTTCCCTCCCCCCCTAACCTGGAACAACGAGTGTCGCTATTGCAACAAGAACTGCTATTTACCGTCTGTCAGTCAGACTCGCAACCAACTCGCCAAAAAAAGTGGAAAAATAAAGGAAAAAAAAGAAGGAAAAAAACAAAAAAAAAACAAACCTACTTAGAGAAAAAAACATCCCGCGTCACATCACACCTTTGGCTTTTGTTTCCGCTGCTAGCGTTCCCAATAGACTGGTCCAGATTTTGAGACTTCAATGTTTATCAGCTTGGCTGGCCACTGACGATGCGTATATTAGGTAGACGTAAAATAATACAATAACAATAACTATACGTATACGTAGGGTTATAGACAGCCCCCTGTAGCCATAACCCAGGAGACTTGTCTTTGTGGCTGAGGGAGCCACCAACTCTATACTGCTCGTAGTATACCGCCTTATTGTTATTGTGTTATTTTACGTCTACGTAGTATACCGCCAACACAGATGCGCGGAACAAACCAGGAGACCGTAGTAGCGACGCTCAATTCTCCAGCCGGAATGCACACGAAGAGCAAGAACCAAGACAAACACAAAAGAGCGAATGAAAAGAAAGCGGCCGAGACCTGGCCCAAGGGATATCAACAAGCTGTGGTGGCAGGCCCAAGCAGCAATCTCGCACCATACTTGTTGCCTTCTTTTAGTCTGCGTACTTTTTCTCACAACAACAATGGCATTCCAGCTGGTGGCTTTCACATCACCAAACATGGACTTTTAGGGTCTTGTTTCACGATGTGCCGGGGCGCTTATTCTGTGTACAGGGCAGGGCAGTGCGTGCGAGGCTCTAGGTGCTGCTAGTGAGAGCTGACCCTAGACGCAACGAATATATTGTGTTGTGTTTGAGCCAGAGGCTGGGCGGACGGGGTGATGTCGATTATGAGAACAAACAACCATCGATCGGCTTAGTGACGCACCTATTTTTCCGTGCATAAAATATAGTGAATAGTAGGATACTGGGATCTCGCTGTTAAGAGTGGGGCCTAATAGCGAAAAATGCGCAGCCTGGCTTGCTACGCGTCGAGTCGAGGCACCCTGATTAGGACACAAAGTAAACAAAAAGGCTGCCGCGTTTCAAGAAAACATAAACAAAGGACGGACCGCAAAACAACTGCGCAAACAACAATGCTGTGCTGTGGTGGTGTTGTTGTCGTTGTTGTTATGCACATGCATGCATGTTTTTGAGCTGTGTTTGGCATTATGCACAGCCCAATACAGCCCCGAACAAGAGAGGGCAAGAGACGAGCACTAACGCAAGGGCATTGGGAAAATGGATGAGCAAAGTAGAACGTGCAATGGCTAGTTGCATAGCAGCACAGGGCGGCCGGCCAGCACCTCTGTTTTGGCTTCCAGCGGGCTGGATGATGGGGATCGTGAAGTGGGTAGTGCTATCTGGTGCTGGCCGGCGTTTCCTCCGGGGAAAGAGCTGGGCGTGCGTATTTATAATGTGCATGTGTATCTGTTCCGCTTGCGTACATGTACTCTTGTGACTTGTTACTCGCCACCTGCGACTGGCTTGCCTGCTACTTTTGAATGGCGACCTGCTACTTTGCTGGACGACAACGTGTCTCTTCGTGTACACCTTCTGTCTGTGGCCAATGGGCCATCCGGGTTTTGTCGACTGCCTTCTTCCGCCTTCCATCTCCCCGCGCGCCTTCGTCTTTTTCTGCTCTTGGGAATTGCCCTCTTGCCTTCCCCGTGACCTTCAACCTGTGACTTTGTCTCGTCTTGTCTTGTCTTGTGCCCTGTGACTTTTTGTTCTATTCTCTATGTGGCTGCGTTAGACCTGCGCTGCCTCGTCTTGCATGTACATTTATCTTCTCCCTCTGCCCAGTAGCCACGAAGCCTCGTCTCTATGCTCTCGCCAGCAAACCCACACATACAACGCTCAAGTATCCGAATTTTTTGATCATTTTTCATTCTTGTTGTCACTGTATCTCCTGTTTTCTTTTCTGGGCGTTTGAGCGTCTTGCTTTCTTGGGCAATCAGTAGCTCTTTTTGGCCTTTCGTTGCCTGTGAATGTCGCGTCTTTTGGTGTTAGTACACGATTTGCCGCGATAGCGTGTTGCCTCCAGCCGGCAGCCTAGTCGAGCCACAGCGACGGATTGCATTTTGTTTTTTCCCTCCCTTCCCTTTTGCCCTATTTGGACCCCTTTAGACTTTTTCCTTCATCGCTCTGTTGCCAGAATCAGATCCTGATCCTGACAGCCAACCCAACACGTAACGAGACAGCAAGAGGACAGGCACAGCATAATATACAGGACCTACGAAGCAGATCGGTTCCTGCGTCCAAGAGCCAAGCAGCAAAAAGAACTGATACACCATGCGCCTTCTCTTTGGCCTCACATTGGCTGCTGTTCTCTAGAGACTCCTCTCCCAATATCAAAAATCCATACGCAACCGAACAAACGAAAAGCCGGGTTGTGCCTCAACTTCACCTTTGTGCTGGGGCCCTGGTCCTGCTGGTGAGTAACATGCTTGTGTCCTCGCATCTTGTTTTCTCTCTTTTCCCTCTCCCCTTCATTCTCCCTTGGACTTGTGGCCTGTATTGTGACCATCGAAACCAAAAAATCTACCCAACTTCAAATCATCTCCACTCTTCTCTGCTTCTCTTCCCTTGGTGTCCGTCTTCCCTCCTCCCAACTACACTCACTCGCTTTCCCTCTCCCTTATTCGACCCTCAAGAGCCTATTTCTAGTCTTCGTCTATCGTTTGCGTTCTTCTTCCTTCAAAGCTACTCTCTATTACTCTCTCTCACTCTCTCGCTCTCTCTTTTTTTATTCTCCTTAATTCACCTTCCTCACTTTTTCGCTTTTCTCACAAGCTCGTTTTTACCAACCATCGTTTGCGTCTTAGCTTTTTTTTTAGGCTTCTCTTCATCCCAATTTCTTAACTATCGTCGACCCCTTGCATTTCATCACCATACGATATATCTTTTTTACACTTCGCACGCGATTAGGTGTATATTTTTTCTTCTTGTTTTTGTTGACTTCTTATTTCTCATTATCGCTGGCCGTACATCATTTGTTCTTCCCCCCTGCGGGATTTCACTGCATTTACAAACATTTTTGGTTGATCACGCTTTGATATTCGTTCTTTTTTTGTTTCTTCATCCCTCCATTTTTTTTATCGCCACTAAAACTATCCATCATCATGTCCTTCACCAACGGTGGAGGGACTTTGACCCTTCCATCTCCTACACATCCTGCTCATGTTGACATGTCATCCGCTGTTCGCAGTTTAAGACGCTCGCTCTCTCGGTCGCCCTCTAAGTTCAATTCGCCCACTTCCCAAGCAACCATCGACAGTTCCGGAAATTCTGTCTCCGCTAGTCCTCAGTCGCCCTGCCGACGCTATACTCCAGCATTAACAACCCCCGAAACACCATCTATCGATTCTGCACCTGTAGCTGACGCTTCCACATCCACTTCCTCCCGGTTTAACCCTCTCTCTTCAACGACACCCACCGACTCTCCCACACGCAAAATTAACAGATCTCCTACGCGTCTGTTCCCCCTCTCCAGCTCTGTCAACTTCCAGCCCGACGCTTTCGACTCAACGCCTCTTCGAAATAGTCTCAAAATTTCGCTTCGATCAACTCGCTCAAACAGAGGTCTCAAGGCCTCTCCATCTCGGGTTATTTCCAAGCCGCGTGGCTCTCCCAAGTCGGCGTTCCCCCCCCGTCGTGCCCTGGGCTTGAGCGAATCAAGCCAATTTGGCAACCTAGTTCTTCCCACGTTCGCTGGCTTCGACGCTTCAGGCCAGGAAAACGCTCCTGCAACAGCGCCTGGAAGTCCGCTGCACGCTACGCACAACGCTGATAAAGTTGCCCGCCACAGTCTGCATCTCGACGTCACCGGGAACTCGTCCAATTTGCTAAAAACTCTCAATCCTGGCGTTGACCTTATTCCAGGGCTGTCCATTGGCCAAAAACGAAGCGACCAAATGGATATTGACTCGGGCAATGCTGGCAGCCCCGTCGCCAAGAGGCGTAGTCTTCATGGCATTGCCACTAGTAGCCCCATAAACAGCATTACCGCAACCGATAACGTCTTTGGCGGCTCAAGCACACCCACCAAGACCAGCAGCTTTGACATCCATGAAGAGGTAGGAAAGGCAAACTACGAACTCAGTTCTTTGGCTATGCCCCCTCCCCGCGAACCTATCGCTTCATCGCCAAACCCAACCGCACGTCAGCGTAGCTCTCTTCGTAGGACGACGCTGCGCGAGCGAACATCATGGGGCCGTCGAGCAGGTGCACAACAGCTATCTCAGATGGGCGGCGAGTTCGCTACCCCCATTTCGAGAACACGGCCGCGTCTATCGATGGACCAGTTTGTTCCACCACAAGACCCGCACTTTTCGCCAAACGTAATGCTGCCGCCGTCCACAATTGCAGACCGGCCACAGAGACACCCCCTTTCCCGGTCTTTGAAGCCGTCAGAATCTGGTGGTCATCTTCTGGACGGATCTCCAACTACCTTTCCAGAGCCATTTGTGCCCCCAAAAGCCAAAATCACCGGCCTCAGCTTTAGCAAGTCAGTTCCATACGGCCTGCCTAATCCAATGGCCCCCCCACCAAATCCAATTTCTATGACTCCTGGAAATCAGAGCCAGAATCGCCAGACTCCAATCATGGCCACGCCGAACCAAAACCCTATGCGAGCAAAACCGCGTTCCTTCATGTCGACTAGCCTGATCTCCAAAGTCAATAGAAACCCCGAAGATGACCGCAAAATCGTTGTTCCCGATACACCATGCAAGAAACAGAACCACGGATTCGCGACGTACCCACCGCCTCCAGGCAGTGCGCTCAAGAAGAGTGGCCGCCTCAGCTTCAGTACTGAGCCGGGCACTCCATTGTCTACCGATTCGCTTTTTGGCGAATCTGCTAGTATTAACTTTGGGACCCCGAACCCCCGTGGTCTAGGGCTATTTCAGCGCCTTTCCCGCCACTCTCGCCGAGGGAGCGTATTGGATAGAGATATTGATGACAAGCAATCGTCGACGCCTTACAAGCCTGGACCCAGCACGCCTGAAAGCGACGTTGCGGGCCTTGATGTTGAACTTCCTCCCACGCCTTCTCGCCAACCGACGTCTCCTCCCACAAACCCAAATCCCCAGGATAGCCCCAGTGCGAACAGATATAGCAACCCTTTCTCTGCAACGCGCAGATTCACGCGGCAGGTTTCCAGTGAAGTTTCTGGTGAGGTTGTTGAAAGCACGCTTACCAGACGCAAGAACAGATTGACTGCTCTTAAACTATCAAGCCCCTCAGCGGGCTTTTTGGACGTCCCTCGTACCCCACGCGAATCCAGCCTAGTACCAGATGGTGGCCGTCTTTCGCTCTCTAGATCTTCTGCCAACTTGAATGGCGAGACGCCGGCGACTCCCACTACTGGCATGCGTAGTCAGCGTGTTGTGACACCAGTGAATCCTGGCCAGCGTCTCAACCGCATGGAACTTGACGATGATCTGGCTAAGCGGTTTGGGCGTGTGGACCCCATTGGTACGGGCGAGTTCTCTACCGTGTACCGTGTCGCGTATCCCAAGGAGGCTAGCACAACACCTGTCGGCACACCCGATTTTAGGTCATCCCTATTCCGCTCTACTCCCCGACCTCCGCCTCCCGGCTCTGCTTTTGCTGTAAAAAAGACGCGCCACCCTTACCACGGCACGCGTGACCGTGAGATTAAACTGCGCGAAGCTCGCATCCTCGCTCAGCTGACGCATACATCGCATATTGTGCGCTACATCGACAGTTGGGAGGTGGAGGGCCATCTCTACATTCAGTCCGAGTATTGTGATAACGGAACACTCGACAAGTTCCTGGCATCTATTGGACGACAGGGCCGCCTTGATGATTTCCGTATCTGGAAGGTTTTACATGACCTGACTCTGGTAAGTTGGTTAATTGATTGCAATGTTGATTTTGTCTGGACTTGTTGCTAACACGGGTAAATAGGGCCTGCAAGAAATCCACACTGCTGGGTTCATCCACCTTGACTTGAAGCCAGCCAACATCTTTATTACACATGATGGTGTGATCAAGATTGGTGACTTTGGTCTTGCTGCGGCGTGGCCTGTAGAAAAGTCAATCAACTCAGAAGGCGATCGCGAGTATATTGGCCCTGAGATTTTGGAAGGAAAGTTTGACAAGCCTGCGGATGTTTTTTCCCTCGGTATTATCATGATCGAGATGGCATGCAACGTGGTGCTCCCTGAAAATGGTCCTACGTGGGTGGCATTGCGTTCAGGTGATCTCTCAGATGTCCCCAGCCTGACTTTTGGGTCTGTTAATGATCTTTCCCAGACGTCTTCTGCTGCTGATCTTAACAGCCTGGACCCTTCTCCTTCTCGGCATTCCGTGACGAGCAGCGATGGAGAGCCTATTGCTACTGGACTACCTGACTTTGGTGCCACGGTCTTTCCTGCTCTTGAGGAGCCGCCGAGCTTCATGGCCAATGAGGAGGATGTTTTCTCGCTGGACTATCTTGTCACGGCTATGATCAACCCCAACCCAGCCGGTAGGCCAACCGTGGAGCAAATCCTTAGTTGGGACGCTATGCGGTGGGTGATAGCGCGTAGGAGAATGCCAGCGACCATCTACGAGGGGCGATGGGGACCTTCCTTGGATACCCCGGCTAAGCTGTGCCAGGCCGAGGACACGGAGATGAAGGACGTTTAGCTTGTGAAGCGAGCTAGCGGCTTTTGTTAGGATGACAGAGTGGTCTATTTATTCTTTCTCTTCTTTTCTCGGTTATTCTATGGGCATTTGGTGGGATTGACACAGCCAACCACCATTGCATTCATTCACGGTTCTTTTTTTCTTCTTATTCTTTTCCGCAGACAAATCGGTTCACAGTACCAGACGGGAATTGGAAGATTATCTGGCCTGGTCTTGTTTCTATTATCTCTTTTGTTTTTACTTTGTTAAGCCTGCGTTTTATTGTGTTTCCAGGCTCGGGAATTTTGGAGGTTGTTTTGGTTTGAACAGTCAACACATGTGATTCTTTTTGATTCCTGTTTTCAACGGAACTCTTTTCTTCTTACATCTTGCTCGCTTGGTTTTTTTTTTCCTTTTTTAGTTTCGGTTTCTTTGCTGCGTAAAGGCGTTTCTGGGTCTCTTTTGTTGCCTTGCTCGGCTTGTTTTCCCAACTTTTCTTTTTCTGTCCATGAGAAGAAATCCATGTTCTTGTTCCTTGTTTCGGTTATTTACCGAGATTTTGCGTCTTGCTTTCCTGTCTACTCTTTTTTTTTTTTTTTTTCTTCTTTCTCAATGCGTCTGTGATTTCCTGTAGACAGCCAGCCATTAAGGAAGCTGGGCGTTGGAAGGTTGATACAATAGGAGGCTATTATAAATAAAGCACAAGCATGAAACTTCTATGACGACATTGAATTGAGAATAGATGGATGGATGGCCTGGGGGGGGGGGGGGGGGGTTTATTTTCTTGGTTCTTTTTATAAATGCTATCAAGACTTGATATTTTATGCCTGGAAGAAGATGTGGTGTGGGCCAAGCAACTAGCACCAAATATAACGGGGCCAAGATAGAGAGGCATATACATTCAAAAGCGAGAGATGGCCAAGACTAGAGACAAGCAAGAAACTAGAACAAACCCCCAAGAAAAAAAAAAAGAACACGGATGAGCAGACGAAAGCGACAGGAGAAGACGAAGAAAATGGGAGGGGGGGACAAGAGGAACGCCGTGGTAAAAATATAACACAAAAAAGCGACAACATTTAGCGTAAGAAAACAACAGCAAACACAAGCCCAATAAAAATAGCCAACGCGTGGAATTGAAGGAAAGAGAAAAGAAACGAACAGAGAAGAAAAGAACAGAAAACGGGAGTAAATAAAAAAACAAAAAAAAAAGAAAAAGAGCTGGAGAACAGAAGTGAAGAACGCTCAACGTGAGTTGACTGTCGAGAAGAGGCGAAAAAGAAATCGGCGAAGGGAGGAAAAAAAAAGTAGAAAAAAGAAAGAAAGAAAGAAAAAAAAAAGAAAGAAAAAAAAACCCCCCCACAACGGTATAGATAGCAAAGCCGCGCCTTTTGTTCTCTATAAACACTAGCACTGCATTCGCGCAGGCTTTGTCGCATGTCTAGCAAACAGGCAAGCAAGCAAGACTGAGGCTATACGACGCAAAGTCTAGATAGATATACTCACATTCAGCGTGTTATATACAAATGGGCATGCATGAGAGGATGAGCATTGGCGCATACCATAGTTTCTCATGTAGTGCCGCTGGAAAAAAAGATCAAGTGCAAAGCCCCGTCTCCGCGCGAGGATAGACAGGGCTTAGATATAAGAAGAAGAAGAAGAAGGAGAGCACTGGCTATTGGTAGTGGCGGGAGCGTTGAGTCGTAGGCCCGAGTCTGAAGCCAGACTGGGCCACTACTAGCCATGCTTTTACAGATGTACCGGAACTGCAGGTGCGCTCGCCGCTGTCATTTTGATAGACCATGCTGCGCACCCAGCCCACCACCTAAGCACCCGTATTCATGCCCCCTGGATCGACCCGCTGCTTTGTAAGCGCACCTCTGTCTGCATCTCTCGGTAGCCATATGCATGAAGCGCACCGCCTGGCCGGCTGTCGAGCCGCAGCAATTCGGCAGTTCAAGAGATCATTAGACGGAGCCAATGGGCGGCATGTGTGTGCAGGGCGCTGGTCGAAGGGTGTATATTTGTATTTGGGGCTGAGTTTGGGAGGCGGGGAAATAGAGGCGGCTGATTTGTGGGGTGGGCTGGACGCTGATCTGAACGTAGCCGTAGACGGGGCCGTAGCTGTGGTCGGTATCTGGACATCAGAAGGCAGCTCAAGATAGGCCGGCGATGGCAGCTCTGATAATGGCGTGCTGGGCATGTCAAGGCCAAGGCCATATGGGCATGGGCCGGCGGGGCAAGGAGCAGGGGTGAAAGGGAGAGGATGCTTGGTCGTGGGTGCGCGGCCTCTACAGCGGACCAGAAAGACAAGCATCCAACAAAGAGTCGACTTCTTCTAAGCAATCTGCACCCTCCCACGTGATGTCTACGTCAATGTCCATGGGATCGTACGGGGGCGGCAGCGAGGGTTTTGATTGCGACTGTGGCTGTGAATGGAGGACTGTTGCCTGCGAGCCGAACGATGCGGAGAAGGAGTGCCCCCCTGTGCACGCTTCTGCCTCGTCGGGGCCTCCATTGGATTTCAACGCCTCTGAAGCCGAGGGCAACAGACTGTACTCGTTGTAGTTGGCCAGCTCGCCGTCGCGGTAGCCGTTGATGATGGCGGTTGACACGGCTGGGAAGTTTGCTAGGCCGGTGTCGCCCAGGTCAAGTGACAGTTGCAGATCGACCATGCTTAGTGGCTCGCGATCGCTGGCTGCTCGTGCCTCAATGGGAAGAAGGCCGCTCTTGTCGCGAAACAACTCGCCACGTAGCGCTGCTTCCTCTTCGCGATGTAGCTTGCGCCTGTAGCTGCGCGTTTGGATCCAACCAGTACCCATGCCAAAGCCGGTACTGCTGCCTTCACCAGGCCCATTGCTGCGTGTGCGCGACAAGACAGTCGCTATTATAGACTTGATAAAAGCATCGGTTGCGTTGACCATGAGATTGACTGAGTCTGGACTGTGCCCTGATTGCAGGCCGGCCTGGTAACATATGGGCAGCATGCGGCTTTCGATCGTGGAAGCGTCGGGGAATTCACCCGACTCGACAGCGAGAGGGGCGGCGAATCGTTTTCGTGCTTCATTGCTGAAGTCTGAGCAAAGAAAGGGGCCAGATGTTAGTGAGGCTCAAAGCAGGGCAGGTGGGTTGCCAATATAGCCGGACAGTCAAACATACTCATCTCCATTCCCACGCCGCTAGTGGTAGTTGCAGTATCTGCATTGCGCATTGGCTTGCGATGAGCTTCGGCAAAGGCATTGGCGATGCTCTCAAATGGATCGTATGATGCCTAGGGAAGCGAAGCAAAAAAAAGAAAGGTCAGCATACATGCTGTCACGATGGGCCCATGAGGGGGTAGTGGTGGGCAAACCTCAATGTGGGAGAGCTGCTTGATTCGCCTTCGATCGCGATTAGGCAGGTTCATGACCTCGCCCTTCAGCCACTTCTCGGCAGCATCACTGGACGAGGGCTTTGAGGGCGCGGCTACTATGGGCTTATCGTTTGCGCTGACCCACGGCGCAAGACCGGGTTCGGGCATTTCTCGAGTGACATTGCCGTATATTGCGACAATAAGACGGTTGTGAAGGTGTTCTCTTTCGCCGTTTGGCGAGAGGAGTATAGGATTAAGAATAGAGTTTAATTCGCCGACGCTCATGTGCCCTATCCAGCGGTTAGATCGGGAGCAGCCTCACGGGATATGTAGGACGGACGATAGCCGGCCATTTGCACGTGCACTTGCACCTGCACCGTGGCCGCGGTGGCCGCTAGCCGGCACAAGTCCGCGTAGGCGTCTGTGGCTTTTTACCTATTAAGAATTTGCTGATGGCGTCCTTGTAAGCCTTCCATTGCGCGGCGGAGATGGCGTTACGAAGCGCTACATAGAGAGGCTCAAGATCAATGCGCGGTGGTACCAGAGGATTCGTCTTGGCCTTGTGCGCAGCTTGACCCAAGGGTAGAGACTTGGAGCCTAGAACTGGAGTTGTTGAGCCGCCAGCGGGACGGCTGAGGGCCGCGGGATCGATATCGGGCATTTTTCTTGCCTTCCTTTGCGTGACGGGCGAGGGGGGTATTCGGAGGGGAGGAGACGGAGCAAGACGGGCGACGAGCAATTGAGGCGAGTGGTGGACCGGTTGAAAAGATATAGCGTAGGAGGGTATTATGAAGACAGACTAGAGGCGCCAGGACGGCCGAGGAAGGGAAAAGCAGCAGCAGAAGAGCAAAGCAAAACAAGGGCTGTTGTTGAAGCTACAGGCGAAGCCCGTCAAGCTAATCCAGGCCCAGATACAGGCGCAATCGTCGCAAGGCTGAGGGCCAATTCCACAAGGCTGACAAAAGCCAAGCACTGCTGGGACCAGGTGGATATGCAGAACGGAAAGGCGTGGATTCCGGGGCGGGAAGGGGCGTGCGAACAAGGCAGGCGCGACGGGAAACTGGGCGAGGTGGCGATGAATTTGCAAAGAGAGACGTGCGAATTGTGTGGCTGACAGTGGCAGCCCATGAATGTATTGCAGCGGCGCGCAACAAGGAGAGAGAGAGAATTAAAGAGTGGGAGCAGAGAAGAGGGACAAAACGGGCAGAAGAAGACGGACAGTGGAAATGAAGTGTGCAGCTTGGATTAACGGGCTCTGAAAGAAGCCATGCGGAAAATAGGATTTCTTTGGTGATGTCGTTCAAGCTTGTTCAGGGTACCCGGATATGGACAAGCCAGCAGTAGCCAGTACTGCTAGTTTGGCCGAAAATCAGCTGGTGGTGCAGGTACAGACTACATTGGCTGGTGCCAGGGCGGCATTCTTAATTGGGATGGGTTTCCCCAAATTTTGCTGCTTAGCAGTGGCAGCCTTGCGCGCCCAGCCTTGCAGGTGCCCTCGAGGGCGTACCAAATTTGCAGAGACCGGGTACCGATCTTGCTGGATGCTTTTTAACAGCAAGCGCGTCACAAGATGCTTCATCACGGCGACTGCAAGCTGATCGTGTGAAGAGCCTGTCCAAAGCGGACAGTTCTCGTTGTTCTTAGTCTCCGTATTTCTCTCTTTCTAGCATGGCCGACACCAAGATCGAGTCGCGTATTGCTAACGCCATTGATCGCCTTGTATCGCATCTCATTCCCAATGACCCCGATGAGGACGAATCGATAGCACAGCAGCGTCACGACCACTGCTTCAATGTGACCAAGACGATTCTTTCCAGGTACGCCGGCATTCGGTCTCTCTTGTCCGGGACCCAGACTTGGTGGCCAAGGGTCCATGTCCCAAAACTCAAAGCCCGGAGCTTGTCGCTCAACTAACACGCCTGCTCTAGCCCTGCTGCCTCGGCACACCTTGGCGACGTCAACCATGCCTCTGACATGATCAAGCGCAAGCTGATCCAAACAAATCCCAGCCAAGCCCTCCGCTTCTCCAATCTCTATACCCGCCTGCTTTCCCTTCCGGTACTCAACCAGAAGTGGGCCATTCTCTATCTCCTTTACCAGCTCTCCGACTCCCCCGACCCCAACGAGCCCGTGCCCATAACACCGCGACCGCCCCCGCTTAACCCTCGAGATGTCTCGCGTCGGCAGGAAAAAGACCGGTCTCCCAATGCCTCGCCGCTGTTGAGAACGGACGACGAGGCGCAGGCACAGGCGCAGGCACAGGCGGCCTATGTTGCCGCAAAGGAGGCTCAGTTGGCCCAGGCCCAGGCCCAGGCCCAGGCCCAGGCTCATGTCGTAAAGAAGCAGACCCAGAAGGAGGCGGCTAAAAAGGCGGCCGAGGCGCAAAGAACCCCGGTCGAGCCAGAGCCGTCGCGGCGTGATGTAGCGCTCAAGTCGCTGCTACTAGCAGACAACTACTCAGAAATTAGCCCCAGCGAAGTTACCATCCTCCGCGACATGCCCTTCACACTGCAGGGCGTGCCGTCGGAAACACAGCCGATCACGCAAGACAATGTGCTTAAGATCCCGCCCACGTTGCCGCCGCCATTAGTCTCCTTACTGAATACCCTGGCAGAACCGTCTCTCCTCTATCGCAAGCTAGACACCTTTGTCAACACACCGGCGCCAGGTCTTCTGCAGCAGAGCATAAGGGCAGCAATTTCAACAGAGCTACGATCGTATCTCAGTCTCATCGCAACGCTAGAGGGACAGATCCGCAGAGCCTTGTCGTCGTTGGACGAAACCGCTCCACGGGGCGGCATCGGCAAAGCCGGCGTCACACTCAAGCGGTGTGTGATATGGACGCGCGAGGCAACCATGGGCCTGCGGCTGCTTAGCGTCATTGCCGAGGAGTCGACCACCAAGCACGGCGGCGAGCTGATCACATTGATACACAACTTCTCTTCCGCCCATGGAGATCCCACAGTGGCCGCATTTGCCGAGCGGCTGTTAGTCAACTTCACAAAGCCCTTCTATGACATTTTGCGGCACTGGATCTATGACGGCGAGCTGTCAGATCCATACCTCGAGTTTTTTGTCAAAGAACAGACACAGAAACCCGCAGCCATGGACCGTAACAAATCGGGAGGCACCAGCATCTGGGAGACCAAGTACGAGATGGTCGAGGCCATGATCCCTAGCATCATTACCCGGCCGTTTGCCGAGAAAATGTTCTTGATCGGCAAATCGCTCAACTTTATCCGCCACAGTTGTGGCGACTCGCAATGGGTTGAGGCTTACTCCAAGGAAGCCTCTCGTGAGCTCCGCTACGGTGAGACGGCCAAGCTGGAGGCTTGGATTGACGAGGCCTATAAGACCACCATGAAGCAGCTGATTGACCTGATGGACCACAAGTTCAAAATCTTTATGCACCTGCAGGCGCTAAAGGATTACATGCTGCTTGGCCAAGGCGATTTTACTGCATTGCTTATGGAGTCTCTAGCGCCTAATCTGGATAGGCCTGCCAATATCCTGTATCGCCACACTGTCACGGCCCAGCTAGACCATGCCATAAAAGGATCTAATGCGCAGTATGACAACCCCGAGGTGCTGAGACGGCTCGATGCCCACATGCTGCAGCGCTTTCACGGCGATATTGGCTGGGATTGCTTTACGCTAGACTACAAGATTGATGCCCCGGTTGATGTGGTAGTGACGGAATGGGGGTTGCGACAGTACCTCAAGGTGTTTAACCTATTGTGGCGGATTAAGCGTGTCGAGTTTGCATTGGCTACAACGTGGCGTAAGTGCATGACAGGCGCACGCGGTGTACTGCAAAGCTCGGATCCCATTGTCAACCAGACTTGGAAGTCGACACAAGGTATCCTAGCCGAGATGATTCATTTTGTTGGCCAACTGCAGTACTACTTTCTATTTGAGGTTATCGAGTCGTCGTGGGACGAGCTACAGCGTAAGATCCACCGCGACGGCGCCACCCTTGACGATCTGATTAATGCACACACCCAGTACCTCAATGACATCACACACAAGGGTCTGCTGGGAGCCAACCGCAACAAGCACGCTGGCGAGGCGGCAGCGGCGGTAGGGACATCTGACGGCGGCGATCGAACAACATACACAGCACAGCTTAACGACATTCTCAAGGGCATGTTGACGTTCCGTGACTCGGTTGACGGGCTGTATAGCTGGAGTGTGTCGAACTTTTCCCGGCACCAGGAACTGGGCGTGCATGGCGACGATGAAGCAGCTGATGCAGCCGGCCTGGCTGGCCCTCCCTCGGAGTTCCCCGTGTTGCAGGAGCGGCTTCGTCACCTGGGACTGTACTTTAAAAGCAGACTGCAAATCCTCCTCGGTGATCTGGCGTACCAGCCTGACTTGGATATGCGGTTCCTGGGTGTGGCTATGAACTTCAACGACTTTTATCAGCCGGTGAAACGCCGTGTAAAGAGCGTCCAGCAGCAGCAGCAGGGGACATCGACGACATCAGGAGGGACCAGGGAGGGGGGAGGTAAGTGAGGGGGAGGGGCAAGATAGATCTGGAGTAAGCTGATGGTGGGGGGCAAGAGAGGAAAGGGGAAGTCTGGAGAGCGAGGGACATAGCTACGAGATAACGAAGTCTACGAGAGAAGAAAACAAGTAAGCGCAAACACCAACGAACAAAGATATAAGGGCAAAAAGGCAAAAAGCACCTACGGATAAATGCCGGCCAGCTAGTCAGCCCACCAAGTCCCAGTACTTATATAGTGCCATACACATATACGAGCGGCGGGGAGCGGGGGTGCAAAGAGGTGAAATTCCGCCCCAATCCAACTGACGAACAGCTCATGCACCATCATCCCTACGTCTTGAATCATGTCCTAGTATACATCCGGTCTCGCGTAAAACCTACTTTGTCACTGTGTCAAACAGGCCAGTCCCTCTATGAAAAAAGGAAGATTGAAGGGGAAAAAAGGGGGGGAGAAGAAAAAAGAAACAGGAACAAAGCAAAACACAGCATAGCATAGCTAGCAAGTGACTTTAAGTAAGTTCTTCCTTCAAGGAACAAGAAAAACAACAAGGGGGCATGTTGGCTTCTGTCTTTGCCGCTTGCGGTGATATTGGCCCCTCTTACTGTAGAGGACTTAGTCGTATGGCTACCAGTGGGAAGAGGGGGCGGGCGACGGTCAGAGTTGCAATCCGGCGAAGACATGGGCGAGAAGAAGCCAAAGGAATAAGAGGAGAGAGGGGAGAGAGGCCATAGACCGAGAGAGAGCGGCCGAGAGAGAGAGAGAGAGACAGAGAGACACACAGAGAGAGAGACAGAGAGACACAGAGAGAGACACACACACAGAGAGAGAGGAAGATCAGACAACGCGACGGCGTCGTTCCTAGCGAGGGGCATAGTCTAGTGTCGGCAGTCGTTTCGTTTTATTCCTGGCCATCTTGGCCTGCTCCTCACCGTGCACTGCACACACTACGCCGCCTGACTCAGAGTCCTCGCCTGGAGACAATGCCAGCTCTAAAAGATGAGCTTGACAGTACCTGTCTCTACCCCTGCCGTACCTTGCCCATACTGGATAGGGACGGACCAAGCAGAGCAGGAGCGGGGTGATGATTGGGTGATGCTGTGCTCTAAACTTGTGCGTATTATGGAGGAGGCTTAGCGAGGGGCAAGCGGGCAGGGCAGGGCGGAGAGAAAACGCCAAGTGGAAGAAGATGACAGCAACGAAGGGGACTTTACTGCTTTCTCCCTCTTGCCCAGCGGTTAGCAAGGCTATTCTAGATAAGATACGGTGACATATATGAAAGGGAGGGGCGTAAACATGCGGAGTTCCGCATGCGGCGAGGACTAGACTAGCTCACGATGTCTTGGCAGGTTCTTACACAATGCAAAAGCAAAGGGAGAGCGAGACTTACACAGAAATACAAAGACACACTAGCTAAAAACGCGCCGCAGACACTCATACACGCAAGGGAGGTGGTTGAAAGGTCCATTTATTAGATAAAAGCTACTGAATAGCTGAAGACTAAGAAGAGAATAAAACGAGGCATCTGGGCTTCTTTACAAAACAGCGGCTTCACGATCGATTGGGTTGCGGTTGCAGAGCAACCTGTCAGAGCCGAAGGGATAATGATATAAACAAAGCGTGCCAGGGCAAAGGAAAAAGAAAAGAACAAGAACAAGAAACAAGAGGACAAAAGTGAAAACACCCAGAAGCAGAAACTCTTCTTTCAACGCCAGCCAAAAAAGAACCGAGCCATAAAGATATACAAGCGCCACCCATCGTAGAGAAAACCAGCCTCCTGAGATAGAAGAATAACAGCAAAAGGACACTGGGAAACAACAGAAAAGGAAGAAGAGAAATAAAAAAGAATAAGAAATACAAAAGAAAGGTTGTTTTCAACATCAGAGCGATGTTGTGCAGACAAGGTCTGGAACTCGGGTTAGGAAATAAAAACATCAACAAAACAAACCAGATAGCAAAGCAAACAAAGGAAATACTGGAAATCGACGGCTATTCAGGCAAGGAGGCCATGGTGTCCCTAACAAGACACCACTGTATAAGGCAAACAAAAAAGGCTAAAAGCAAAGACTTTTCTAGACGTCGGGCTCGACTACCGGTTGTTCCCTCAGGACAATCGGGTCTTGAATACCGGTCGTCTGCGCAGCTGTAGACGCGCCCGAGACTTGCGATATCGTTTGAGGCTTTTCTACTTGCACTCAGACTCAGATCCCGAGTCCGGGGTTTTGATGCGGACTCCAGTGGCATCAGCAGGAGATTCGTCATCAGTCACGTCGATCCAGCCCTCAATCTGGCCCGGGTCGCCCCCGGCAGCCACGACGGCACGGCGCGCAGCCTCACTAAGGCGACGCTGACGCTCTATGGCCTCACGTTCACGCTTGGCTTTGGTTTTGCTGCTGCCACTCGGAGCCACACCAGTCATGAGAATGTGTCCATCCTTGGGGGTGTAGTTCATGAAGCTGATGCCTCCAGTGGTGTTTGAGCTGCTGTTGCTACCGCTGCTTTGGCTGCTGTTGTTACTCTGGTCATGAGAAGTACTGCTGTGATGACTAGTCTGAACGCTGTATCCGCTGTGGCTGCTCTGGCTGCTCTGCTGGCTAAGAAGGCCGTTGTAACCATCGTGGTTGCTGATGGTGTTCTGGACACCTTGCACGTGCTGCACATTCTGCACGTTCTGCACAGCCGGGACGTTTTGCATGTTTGGGATACGGTGGTTCATAGCGCCGCTGCCGGCACTCGGAACATCGGCACTAGTCAGTTGATTCACGCTGACGCTCATGGCCAATCCGGCCGACGAGCCGCCAAAATCAATGCTGCCGTTGCTAGCGGAGCGGGCAAGCGTGCGGCTGACGCTGCGCTTCTTACGGATAGCGTGAGGAGGGATGCCTGTAGAGCCAGATAAGGTCCGTGAATGGCCAGAGACAGGGCCGTGGGCATGGCCGTGAGCACCAGAGCCAGAGCCAGAGCCAGAGCCAGAGCCAGGGGCACCAGAGCCAGATCCAGGACTCTCGCTCCTGTTAGGCTTTTGCTTGCGGCTGCTCATGACAGGCAGGCTATGCATATGGCGCATGCTGCTTGAAGGTGCCCGGGGCTGACGACGGCGCTGTTGCTGGTCGTTAGGGGCAGGAGCAGGGGCAGCAACAAGCTGCGGCGGCTGGGTCATGACATGCTGGGTTTGGGCAGGATTAACAAAGTGGTGAGCAAGGGGGCTATGCATGCTACCTATGCCATTGTTCTCATAGGAGTTCGCTGTGTTGGGATCAATCATCATGTGAGGGTTGTGTATCATGGATCCATCAGCAGGCAGCCCAGGGTACTCGTTGAGCTCATTATGCGACAAGTCGCGGGGCGACACGGTCTGAGGGTGATGTGAGGGCTGCTGGAAAGTGTAGTGTGCAGCGGCATCGGTGAACGACGAATTCTCAGTGCCATCAACAGTGCCCTGGCCATCTTGCGACTGCTGTTGCATCATGTTCAGCGCCCACATGTTGTTGTCATGGACAGCGGTAGCATCATTGCCGTAGACACTCCAGAGCATGGTGTTTCCGGCACCGGCCGAGGTCATGGGCCAGACGACAGTCGGGTCGCGAACTGATGATGACATGTCAGCAGCAATACCAGAGCCAAGGCCAGCACCAAGTGAAGGTCCAGAAATGCTCATGATCATGGCGCGACGAGGGGTGGGCGAGGTGAAGGCTAGGGGATCAATAGAATCAGTGTCGAACATAGAGTTACTACGCGACTGGAGCGGCTGATAATCGACCATGTTTGGTGCGAGTACAGATAATCCGGTATTAACAGACGACGCTTGGGCAGAGGGGGGGGGAGCCGACTTGTTAAAAGAGGGCGACAGGAAGGGATCGATAAAGAAATTAAGAGGGGGTGCTTGCAAAGAAGTTATACTGTCGGCAGGGGTTGTAGGAAAATGAACGGAACTGTGATGGACAAGCCGGTGCGGTTGAGATTGCAAGGAGGAACTAGTATGGAGAGATGTTGATGACGATGGAGATAACGCTGAAGATAGCGATGATGAGTGTTGCAGGGAGCTAAGGCCTGAACTGACAGAAACACTTGAAGAGAGTTTGGGTCTGGGGCGAGTAGCGGAGAGGGAAACGAAAGAAGAGGCAGAAGCTGGAGCTGGATCGGAAGAGGAAGAGGAAGAAGGGGAGGAATTCTCAAGGGGGGCTGGAAAGGAGGAGGATGGAGTAGAAGTAGAAATAGACGAAGCTACTACGGGAGCAGAAGCAGTAGTTGCAGGAGGAGCAGAGGCAGAAGCAAAAGAAGAAGCGGGTCCAACAGCAATAGCAGCGGCAACAGTACTAGTAGCAGTAGTGGAAGCAATAGTCGCAGAAGCAATGGCGTTAGCGGAAGACATAGTAAGTGAAGGCGGTGAGTGAACAGAAGGGGGAGAAGAAGAAGAAGGACAAGAAGGGCCACGACTAGGAGCAACTGGTGCCGACTGTGCCAACGGTGAGGAGCCACTGTCGCCTGTTGAGGTAGCTGCTGGAGCGTGTCGATTTGGCGCTAGAGAAAGCGAGCTAGAGCCAGCAACAGCAGCTTCTCTATCGATTAGTGGCGTGACGGAAATAGGTGTGTTTCCAGTGACGGGAGTAACAGTAGTAGCGGCAGCTGTGCAAGAAGAGCTATTAGGTGCTGGAGCGGCGGTAGTGGCAGTAGTGGCAGTAGTGGCAGTAGCAGTAGCGCTATTGGCAGCAGCAGCCGCAGCCGTGGTAGTAGAGGCAGCAGCCTGCTGGAGTGTGATGGACGACGGGGGGTGTGTGTGTTTGCCACTGATGTTAGAGTTCTGATAGAGGACAGTAGGCCTAGAGGAGGAGCTTGCGGCGGTGGGCGGGTGCTGGGGATGGAGGGAGTGTTGCTTGTAATGCTGCAAATCTTCACGGGACTGCTGCGCGAGCTGCTGCTGCTGCTGACGCTCGTGCTCTTGAAAGGAAGAACAAGAAGCTACTCTTAAATTCCCAAAAGACCCGGTAGGCACCATCTGAGCCCGAGCTTGAGCTTGAGCCTGAGCCTGGGCGTGTGAGCTCAGGGAGTGGTAAGACTGAGCGTGTGCCACGGGGGACGACGATGCAGAGGCTGCAGAGACACCACTGCAAAACGAAAGAGAGGACGCCGGAAAAGGCATCATGGACATCGACAAGGGCATGGGCATATCAGAGATGGCCATGGAGAAGGACGAGCTCGAGGGAGACAGAGACGAGACAGCAGAAGCACCCGCAGCAGGGCCAGCAGCAGTGGCAGCGGCATTGTTCTCGTCCTCTATTTGGCCGTGGTTAATGCCACCACTGGCACTCTGCCCGCTGTTGCTGCAATTACTAGTCCTGTTGTTGCTGTTGCGGTTGCTGCTGCTGCTGCTGCTGTTAGTGCAAGAACCTGGCTGTGAAGGAGTAGTTGCCGGATGCAGCCCAGTGCTGTTGCTCCTTCCGTCTGCAAGGGCGGCCTGGTGGGGGTGGGGTGGGGTGTGGGTGTGTAAAGTGGAGTGGGGCGGGGCGTGCGAGTGGGAGTGAGGAAAGCCAAAGGGATTGTGGTGGGAGTGGGGCGCCTGGCTTTCTGTCGTAGCTACCATAGATGATGGTGTTGCTGTTGCCGCTGGTCGTGCTGTTGCTGCTCCACCTGTCGACGATTCCATCGCAACTGCCTCTGCCCCTCCTGCCAAAGCTCTTCCGCCGACCACGCTACTAGCAGTGGCCCGAGTGTGGCTTCCTAATCGGCTGCCACCGTCGCTATTGGCGCTATTGCTGCTGTTGTTTCCATGCTTGCCCTTGTTTTTCTTTCCCGCGGCTTTGCGGATGGGAGAAACCAGCGCACTGACAAATCTGCGCGAGAAATCAAGCCGGCGAGATGAAAAACTCGACATCGAGGTCGCAGTGCCAGACGGTGAGCCAAGTGGGGCGTGCTTTGCAAGACTGCTGCTGCTGTGATTGGCCTGCGCTAAATCGGCACTAGCAGGCACAGAAGGACCACCCACAGGCCTAGTTATTATTACATTTACAGGCAGGTTAGTCGAGCCAGCAGGCGAGGTCGTAGCAGCAGCAGCAGCAGTGGCAGTAGCAGGAGTTCCCGCTGTTACGTTAGAGGATGAGCTACCCCTAGCTGCCATGCCTGCACCAGCCGGACGCCCAGCGCTAGGCACCGCCAGCAAGTCCTGTCCAGACATGGAGGCCGACACTCGCTGTAGGCGGGTGTTTTGCTGCTGCAACTGCAGCTGGTGTATTTGGTGTAGTTGCTGCTGCTGCTGCTGCTGCTGCTGGTCATATTGGTACTGGTATTGGCTTTGGCCCTCGTCCTGCTTAGCTTGCTGAGACAGATCGCCGGAATTGGATACCATACCTATGCGGGGCCTATGGGGAGACTTAAGCGTGATTCGCTCCAGTTCTAGCAGATCAGAGGCTGAGACGGCAGCGCTCAGTGAGAGACCCCCCATTCCAGGCTGCTGCTGGTACTGATGGATTTCGAGCTCCCTCTGCTGTTGCTTATCTTGAGCTGGGTCCTGTGCGTGGTCCTGCCCCTGCTGCTGCTCCTGGTGTTGCAGCCGGTTGGGGCCCGGCCTTCCTTCGTCCGGGGTGGTCATCTCAAACTCGACGTCCATCTCTGACCCTGCTTCCTCTACACCTACGCCCAGCCCTAGCCCGAGGCCTAAGCCTAGATTGGTATTATTAGGCGTAGGTGTCTGCAGATTACTACTTCCCAGACTGTGGCTCTGGTGATTGTGGTGCATTTCGAAATTCGCTGTCGTGGTAGCCCCGGCATTGGCAGCATTAGCCCATTCTCCAAAGCCCAGGCCCAGGCCCATGTCAACATCAACGCTACTGCCGGTCATACTACACGGCACAAACCTCTCTGGCGGTGAAATGGACGACATGGGCACTGTGTCGAACAGGTGCTCTTGCTCGTGCTGTTGCTGCTCGAGAGGGTCATCTGCTAGGCCACTAATGAACATCTGGTCGCCAAAATCAGTAGCCTCGGAGAAATCGAGGTATTCTTCAAACTGCATGTTTCCTGATGACGCCCAGTCGGTGTCGGGCATGACGGCAGAAGCCATTATTGCTACTAGGTGTCTATAGGATGTCAAAGAACCTAACCGGCGATCGGATTGCTGGCACTTGGACAGCAGAACGGGCGATGTAAGTATGATGCGATGGTTGAGCACAAAAGGCTTGTTTTTGTGTTTCTTGTGGACGTGTTTCTGTTATTTCTACCGGTGCTTTGTTCTAATCTTCTTGGGCAGCGACAGCACCAAGACAGCCAGCTCAATAGATGATAGCCAAAGCGAGGAAGGGGACTCGAGCAGTGGGGCTCTCAAGAAGGGATCAAGACAAGCAAGACAAGAAAGAACTTGGCTTTCCAAAGACGGATCGGGAAGGGAACAGTATGTTGAGAGAATCAGGCAATATAGAGCAGCGGTAGAATGAATGAATAGTAAACGAGCGACGGAAAGAGAAGGTCAAAAAAGATAGCGGCAGCGGGCACTAAGGAGCTGGCCAAAGACCACGCAGATTAAGACTAGAATAGATGAAAATAGAAAAAGAAAAAAAAAGAGGAAATTATCACAGATAACGAACGACGGACCCAGAATGCAAAGGCGCGAAAGGACAGAAAAGATGAAGTCGAGGCGAGACTGAACAGCAAAGGAGACGAGAGAAGATATAGAGAGCAGGGACAAGTGAAGTACGAGAAGAAAGGCGCCTTGGAGGTGTGGCCGTCTTGCATGCCGAATATATCGTACATCGTGTTTGAGAATAGGGATATAAACAAAGTCAACAACACGCAGTTCTCGCATTCCTGAGATCGGGGCTCTGGGCTCTGGGTTTCCATGTGTGTGGGTCCCCAGCAACGGAAATCCCGTTTGGTTGGGACTTGAACTTGCTGCCAGTATGGCTAGATGGTGGAGGGGGTTTCCTGTACGGCTCTTGACCTCTTGACAGACTACATGTCACAGCAGAGGCAACTATGTTTTCCTGTATGGCGGCGAGCGGAGGTCTATCCTGGGCAGCCTGTTGTATCTCGACCGAAAAATGAAGCCATCAATACAAAAACAGCCCCAAAAGTCTTGCCATGGTCCGCCCAAAGATCCAGCTTGCCCCTACTGCTCGGGTTATCGCATGTACTTGGGCATGCATAGTATGTCTGTAGATATGCTGCACACAGCGACAAGAAACGTGCAAATGTACATTCTCTTCTTTACCGCTCTCTTCCCCTCCTCCCTCCATCCAATATCTTCCCCTCTCCCCTAACCGACCGATGCTGCTGAAAAGGAAAAGGAGAAACTGTCACAGCAACGACGCAGTAGACTCCATTCCAGCAAGGAAACTCTGTCCTTACTAAAGAGACTCACCCGTCTCTACCTCACAGCTCACCAAAGGCAAGGTTTGTGGAATGCAAGAAACGTATGGCTTGGCTTGGGCTTGCTTGCCTGCTTGGCTACCCGCCCTAGCCCGGGGGGGGGGGGGGGGAGGGGCTTTTGTTTCTCCATGGCTATCCCCTCCCTTCCTCTCTTTCTGCTCCTGTCTGCTGTGCCCAGGAAGCCAGCCAGCCAGTCATGCCTTTTGTGCTGTGTATTTGGTGAGGCTGATTGCAGACAACAGGAACATGGAAGGCAAG
Source organism: Ceratocystis smalleyi (assembly GCA_003449175.1). Taxonomy (NCBI): domain Eukaryota; kingdom Fungi; phylum Ascomycota; class Sordariomycetes; order Microascales; family Ceratocystidaceae; genus Ceratocystis; species Ceratocystis smalleyi. Next base: position 5,897 of record NETT01000094.1, on the reverse strand, counting down.
TTGTAGCAGGCTCGAGGACTAGGGATGGGGCTTATGAAGCGCAAGATTCTTTTTGAAAATGATTTTTGTTTTTATTTCCCATACCCATGCACCGCGTAGAAGCCAGAGAGAGGGCAGGCAGTCTGTTCTGTTCTAGGGTTGTTTGACCCTCTCTCATGGACCACGTCCGCAATCTCAGACTCCCTGGCTCAATCTAGCTGCCGGCCACAACCCACGGCTGCGTGTTGCTCCCTCTTACGCTGCAGAGTTGCACTGCATCGATCGGCTACGTCCGGCTGCAACTCTATTTTTCCCCGTCTTGCATGCAACATCCATGCGACAGCCCAACTCTCGAAAGCCAAAGCTAATCTACTCGATCTCGACGACCTGAACTGGGCTGACTCCCAGCCAGGACGGACTCCTTGCATGAGCCCTGTACGACGGGACAGGCAAAGCTGAGCCAGCTCTTTCCCTACTCACAGCAGCCAAGCAGGCATACAGCGCTCCAGCAAGTCTAGCGAGGCTAGGCCAAGTGAAGCTAGGGGAGAACGCAGCGTCTTGTCAGGGCTAGGCCGACAAGAGCAGGAGAGCTGCACAGCTGCAACAGGTAAGACAGTTGGCGTCCTTTCGCTGTATTCCTTTCGATGCTAAAGAATCAAGAGTGGCGTCTATCAATTCCCCAGACGAGAGCGAGAGCCCGGCAAAGGCAGGCAGGCAGCCAGCCCATAACTCTGCAACATGCCCAAATAGGACACTAGGCGGACTATTTGGGAACTATTTGGGGTCTCCCTTTTGTCGCCGTCTCTTTCTCCTGATGTCACGTTTCTCGTCTGATTTCCTAGTCTCGTGTGCCTTCAGGGCGAATTCTTTTGGGGGATTGTGTATCTGGGGGTAGATCAAGTCAGGCCATGCAAAGCACGGCGCCCAGTTCCAGACAAGCATAGGTCCATTTGAAAACAACAGACAATACAGACACCTTCTATCTTATTTCCTTGGGCTTGCTCTTCTTCCCTTTGCGTGAATGCACGTTTCGCTCCCCCATCGCCCTTTCTTTTCTCCAAATTTCCTTCGAACTAGAACTTATCCATCTGCGTGAAGTGCATGGATGGATAGTCATTTTTCCATATCTCCTGTTTTTAGTCCCCTTCTCGCCACCCCGCACAACATCACCTGAGGCGCGACCACCACAAAGCCTAGCTCTCCAGAACCGAACAAAAGAATTTAGACGGGGAAGGGAAAAGAGGGTGAGATAAATACAAAGCAAAGAAAAGCCGAAGCAGCGCGGGAACAGGCTTCTTTTCTGACAACTGTAGAGTGGGAAGATGGCAATAAGGATGGGCACATAACATACAAAGGGAATAAAGAAAAAAGAATTAAAAGAAAAAGAAAAAGAAAAAAAGGAATACGGGGAAAATCAGACCGAATTCCAGCGGAAATTCAACCCAAGATTATGAAAGCTTCAGGTAAACACCAGCCGTCGAGCAAAGCGTCACTCCCTCCCTGTCTTGGGCGTTGCTCTCTTGACAAGTCTAGGCAATCGGTTCCTCGGCTTCTGTCTTCTTTCCTCTTTCCCCCCTCTGCTATACATGCGCTGCCACCGTGATCCCGTCACCTTATCACGCATCACCAAATCGCCCTCTTTTGCTGCTAAATTAGTGCGCAGACCTAGCCTAGCTGGGCCAAGTGGCAGGCCTGTCAAAGCCCTTCTGCCTAAGCCACCGTCCAATAGAGCTAGACAGCTATACAATAGCATTTCAGCTTGCCTGCTAGTTCTCCACGCTGTGTCGTCATAGACATGACAGTTGCAAAGACCCCAATATCAGGCAGATCCAGTTCCAGACAGGACGAGAGGCGGCAGAATCGGTTGCCTACTTTTTCACACTGTCTCGTTCTCTATCTCTACACCTCCACACCTGTTTCACATCCACACGCCCACATCGACAGCACAGCATTATGCAGGAACTTCTGATGTGCCGAGCATGATGTCACCAAGTCAGGCTTTCACCGATCCAGAACCGCCAGTCCTTCCCGCCCGCTTTGACTGTTCACGTTCGTCCCATTCTGCCCACACTTGATCCTCGACACCACAAACATGCATCACGTGCCAATATACGAAAAGACTGCGCAACACCCAATGTACCTGTAGCGCGCGCCCACCGGCAGCAGGAGGAAAAAACCCTTCTCTGTTGGACAAGAAGAAACAAAGCCAACAACCACTAGAGAAAAAAAAGACAGGGGAAACCAAACTTCCTCCTGGAACGCCAGTTCTCACTGCCAGCGGTTACCTTTTAGTAGCCCGTCAGAGTGCTCTTGGGAGAAAAAGGGACCAAGACAAGGCCCCTTCGGGTCCTCTGCCCAAGCAGCCAAAAACGAGCCGCAAGCGGGTAGGCGTGTAGACAAAAAGCCAAGCCAGAGGCCAACTAGCAGAAAAGTTCAATAAAAACAACACCAGTAGTCAATAGACCAACTAGAATGAGGAAAATAAGAAGATAATGAAGTAATATTGCGGGTTATGTGGAGGAAACGAGAGAGAGAGAGAGGGGGGGACCCTTGATTGTGCTGAGGACGTCGAACATGAACGGAGGCGTGCTGTTCCAGTAACATGTGAAGCTAGTAAGTAGCAGTTGCTCTGTGGAGCCACCGGCCGAGAGCTTGCGCCACACCAGAGCCTGAGCTTCAGCCCCACGCACAGCACACGGCACACAGCACAGCGCCACACTTGACTCCTCCAGCCGCCCCCTCTTTCACTGGATCTGATCCCGCGCAGCTCTCGTGCCAGCCGTCGCTGGCGCAGGGCTTGTGTGCACACCGCCATCAGCCCGTCGCCGCAGCCGCACAGGCCGTTGCACCAACGGCCGGCTCGACTTGCGTTCGCACTCCCGCCCAAGACGGTCCTGTACTGATCCAAAACTGACCATTACCTGACACATCTCCTCCACGTCATCGAGAAGGTCGACGTGGAAATCACCGGCAGCGTGCATGCCACTTGGCGTAGTGGTGGCGGTGGTGCTCGCGTCTACGCTTGTAGCTGTAGATTTAGATGCTGATGTTGATGTCCATGTGGCCGCAGATGCGGGTGTGGGCTTGTGCTTGTATGTTCTAGATGCCACGACCATAGGCGCAGAGGGCTGCCGCGGAGACGGCGATCGCGACGATGGGGGCAATGACGGACAGGAGGCAAAGCGGCCCAGAGTGCTTGATGGGACAGGAGTGCCGTCCGGATGGCTTGGTGCCAAGTGCAGTGGGGAGGGTGAAAGGGACGGGCGCCGTCTCGGCGGACGCGAATGCGGGCGGAGTCGTTGGCCGTCGGGATTTTTAGAGAAGCCAAAGTCGACAACGCCTCCGAACAGCGGCACCCCAGCGGCGGTGGCTGGCACGAAAGTCGGTGCAGCTGCAGCTGCATTTGCAGTTGTCGTCCGAATTGCTATGCGTGAGGTTTCAGGCGATTGCATAGACTGCTTCTGCTGCGAGGGCTGCCAGTGCGCCCGATGTGAAGACAGATGGGCCGAGCCTAGGCTGCTGCTCGATCGCCGGGGCTGCAGGCGGCTCGGCGTCACGTTTGGCTCTGAAAACCCGTGCAGCGAGCCGACATGCACCGCGGGAATAGAGTTGGCATGCGGAGAATTGTGGCCATGTTCCGGTGAGGAAATGCTGCGGTGAGAGCCAGCAGTGCGCAGCTTCGGAAGGGCAGCAACGGGGGCTGTAGCTACCGACGTATTTGCGGGTGTAGTTGAAGGAGTTGCAGTGGCCGTGGCTGAGGCCGAGGCAGTATGGCCAATGGCAGCACTAGGGGCAGGAGCGGTAGCCGCAGTAGAACCGGTAGACAGAAACGCCCCAAGGGATATAGATGAGTCTGATTCGGGTGCAGCAACGGAGACGGGCGTAGCTGGCAGGCGAGGCCGCGGGCGCAGACGTGGCCGGTCCAAGGGATTCATCTGGTTATGTGATGGCCCAGCTGAGACAGCAAGTCAAGTCAGTGGTGATGATAGTCATGGGCGGACAGGCCGAGCCAAAGAGCCGAGCAAAAAAAACACGGCAAGGCGTTGAAAAGGCGACAGATCAGCGAGGTTGACCGGCGAGAAACGCAGAATTCGGCGCGATAGGTGTACAAGCCAGTTCAGAGCAACAAGAAAGACAGAGGTTTTAAGTCGTGCAAGTCATGATAACAGGGCGACCAGCGTGTACAGTGTACAGGGCAAAAAACAGAGGATGCTTGGTTTATGGCTGGGATAGAGGGGAGAAATAGCCAGTAGTATTAATTACTATGATCGTAAGTAAACACCAACTAGGAAGAGCAGAGAGGAGGGCAGTTTGGCACAAACCCTCTTTTTCTCTTATCTTCTGTCCTTTCCCTCCCCTTCCCCATCTCCCCCATTTGCTTCAAGTCCTCTCCTCTCGTCCACCCACACAAACAACAAATTAGACGAAGCCAGGAGCAAAAAAACCTTGGTCGGGCCTCAGAGCAAGGAAGACCCCTGAAGCCCCAGGCCAGAACAAAGCCCAGCAAGCAAACAGACTTTTAGGAGGAAGAGAGAGGAGAGGTGGGGGGGGGACTCCAGTGCCTTGCCTTTGTTTCTTAGCTCAACGAAGGAAGTTGAAGCTAAAAGCCGGACCGCCACGGGAAAACAACACAAAAGATACAAGTAGTAGACGTAGAGCGCGCAGTAGGAAAGGTCCGGGGTGAGGATTAAGGAAAAGGCAGGCGAGAGGCGACTAAAGAGGGCGGCTGATTCTTATGGGACGGGACACAAGACACGGCCGACAAATGGGATCTCGCTGCTTCTAACTTGGGTGCATAGGCATGTGTTCCCCGTGCACTCCCATGTCCCCTAAGCCGCGAAAGAGCGAGGTCTTGGGGAAGGAAGCCCTTGATAACAGGCAGAGGGGAGGGATTTTGATTTGATTTGAATATATTTTACGGCAGCGGGGAGAGGGGCCGCGAGGAAACGAGAAAGCAGAACGCTCTAGTGCTCTAGTCCTCTTTGTTCCTCCTCTCTCTCCTTCCCTCTTCTTTTCACTCTCATTTGGAATCGTTCATCCTGCTGCCTCACATTCACCTCTTTGTCAAAAACAACTTGCAAACTGTACGTCCACGCCTCTGTCGCCAGCAACAGGCGCTTCATGTCTGTCTCCTAAACCCAGAGTGACTTGTATGTATAGGTATACATGTACGCATCCATATTCTTACCAGCTGGCCGGGACGGCTGAAACCCAGGGAAAACCCTAGTGCTGGAGATGACGAATGAGGATGGAGGGCGACATCCACTGGCACCGAGGTGACTTCGTGCTGCCCCTCTGCTCCTCTTTCTTCCCTGTCTTGCGCTTGCTTTTTAGCCTGCTAGCCTCTTTATCTGCTGGCTCACTCTTCGTAAAGCGTCGTTTGATCCTAGTGATTGCAGTAGACGTAAAATATATTCAAATCAAATCACTCTTCGTAAACACCGCCTTGTGTTGCCTCGCTAAGGGGGTTAAAGGCTCACCTCCCCTCACCGACAGCCAGCCAGCTAGCTAGCTGATGGCTGGACGCTGGACACAACTTGAGTCAGTTGCCTCGAAAAATAAGACCGCCTTTTCCACTTTCTCCCATCCGCCCGTTTCCATCCATCTGAAGCTGATCCGAGTCGCCAGGATTGCACAAGCTAAGACACAGCATGATGTGTGATGTAACCTTGCAAACCTGCTCCTGTTCCTTGTTCCTTGGTCCTTGTTCCTTGTTCCTTGTTCCTTGCCCCTCCCCTTTCCTCCCCTGAGCTGTGTTCCTCTTTGGTCCTGTTTCTCCGGGTCTTGTTTCTTGAGTCTCGTCCCCTCTTCTAGTGCTTGTGGTATGATATTTGACTCTGTCGTCTGTTCTTTGTTGCTTCCAGTTTTCGTCTCGGTTTGATTTGATTTTGATTTGATTTGAATATATTTAACGTCTA
>NETT01000093.1:27957-58368 GCA_003449175.1 Ceratocystis smalleyi | reverse complement strand
CCCCCCCCCCCTCTCTCTCTCTTTATCTTACATGGTACTGCTGTTCCTCTCTCCTCCCTTGCTCCGTTCAGTCAAGGTTAACCACCTGCCATTCGCCGTCTAACTCGCTGGAATAGCGGTTGATAATATCGCTGGCCATTCCGCCTTGCCGTATCCGCCTGAAAGCTGGAGCATTGTCCTCCTTAATCATACCCGCATACCTATCGACGAACCCATCCGGGCCTGACACCAAGACTAGCTTGTACGCCCCAGAGCCTCCTGGGCGTGCTACCACCTTGGGCTGATGCCCGCTATACGGCCCCGATGCCACAGGGAGATATGGCCCTGCACGTGCCTGCGCCGGTGTTGCGCCTGCCCTTGCACTTGCGCTGATTCCTAATGCTGCCTTGATCTCTGCCTCGCCAATCACCGCATCCTCGCCCGTCACTGCCACGCGGACCTCGAACCGGTCGCCGTGGGCAGCCTTGAGGGCTTGCAGTCGTTGAGCAATTGGGGAGGGCTGAACGACGCCGTGCGCTAGGTCAATCAGGCCTGGAACAGATGCTGTGCTTCTGCCGAACCACCCCCTCGAAGCTGGCGTGTTTGCACCACGCGATGCAGAGCAATCGAGGTCCGCTCGCGAGTGCACGGCCCACAGAATGCGCACCTTGCCGGGGGTGGGATTGGTCTCAAGCAGTGCATGGGCAGCTTGCAGTGCGGGGGCGACTGATGAGCCGCCGGCTATAAAAACAATTTCATCATCAGCGCGGTCAGGCGGCGTCAAAAAGAGGAGTGTTGGGTATGGCCCACGCAGCTCAACATGTTCGGCCGGCAACTTGCGATCGAGAAACCGCGACACCTCACCGTCTGGCAGTACGCGCACGAGAAAGTGGAGGATGCCTGCCTTGGCTTCTGCGGCACTGGCGGGTGGTAAGGGCGTGTATTCGCGCACAATCTGGATCTCGGGCTGCTTGACCTCTACGGACCATAGCGGGTACTTCCATGTACCAGTCGAGGAGGCCGGGTTGGCTGGGTTGGCTGGGTCGCTGAGATACGGGATAGGCACTGTTGGGTCATGTTCTTCAGGCCTGAGAGTCATGAGAAAGGCGTCGGACGAGACGCGCTCTTTGCTGTCAATGGTGTAAGAGAGGAACTTGTCGGGGTTCAACGCCTTTTGGTAGCGCTTGTTGTTCTTCATCGCCGGCAAGGTTCCGATTAATATGAAGAGCATGCCTCCAAGGAGAAAGTACTTGGTCGTTTTGTCAAGCTTTGGCTTCGGCCCGCCAGGACCAGTGACGGAAGGTCCCGAGGCGGGAGCCGGGGCGGGGCCGTTGGAGGATCTTTGTAGGTGCAGTTGGCGTTGGCGTAGCTGGTGCTGGTGCTGCTGCGGCAAGCATGGGGCGAGCAGTGGCCGAGAGGCCGGAAGGCGACGGGCGCATACCCGGAGGGCGGGATGGCTACGCATGAGGCACTTCGGATGCGGTATGCAAGGTTTATCCGATGGCAATATTGGGTAGGGGCGAGTAGTCGCCCTCAATTTGATGAATAGTTGCTTGCTGTCGTGCCTCTCGAGAAGGCTGAGGGGCAAGGCTGCGATCTCATCAGATGAAGCAGCCGCAATCAGCAATTGGCCAATAGACGTCCAATACAGCACGGCTAATAGTGGGCCCATGCGTGCTGCCCCACCAGATGTCAACAAGGCTGAGGTTCAGCACTGAAAGTATCATGATGTAGCCTTGTCCAAGACAACACAGCTTTACAGCTCTGGAGAACTTGGGAATCGGCTGCCAACGTCAATACACGTGCGACATACTTTTTGCTCTTTCGCCGCTCTCCCGTCTGCCGTCCAACTCCCCCTTCCCCTTCTTTCCCTCCCTTTCTTACACTCTTGCCATCTACTGGTCGTGTCTATCCGCATATCTGCTCGCTCCCCCTACTACCTGCTTGTTAACCATGCAGAAGTTTCTCCGGGAATGGCGTCAGGATGCGCTTAACAAGACGCAGTATGAGTCTGCTATCTTTCTAGGCGACAAACTGCTCGCCATGACTAGTGAGTCGACTCCTCTTCCTATCCATCATCTCTCCTAACATGCTCCCTCAAAGATGACGACAACGATGCCTTCTGGCTAGCCCAAGTGCATTTTGCTACGGGGAACTTCACGCGCGCCTATGCCTTTCTTGTCAAGCACGACCTCACCAACCGAAACCCCGCCTGTCGCTATCTCTCCGCTCATTGTATGATCAAGCAGTCTCTATACGACGATGCCCTTGCCCTCCTTGGCGAGCGCAACCCCACCCACCTCGTAGCCAACTCAACCGCCAACAAGCGCAAGGCCCAGCCCGTCACGCGCTCTGCCAAGGCCGGCACGTCTAAGGAGGCTGCCGCGCAAGAGCAGAGCCGCAAGTACGAGGCAGCCATGTGTCATCTGCGTGGCCTGTGCTACACCAAGCAAAACGCGTTCGACAAGGCCAAGGAATGCTACAAGACGGCAGTCCAGATCGACGTGCAGTGCTTCGAGGCCTTTCAACAGCTGATGGCGAACTCCATTATGTCGCCCGAAGAGGAGTGGGTCTTTCTAGATAGCTTGGACTTTGACTCGGTCACTGTCCCAGGCGACACGGCAGCATCACAAGAAGCGGCCGAGTTCACCAAGATGCTCTACACTACACGACTCTCCAAGTACAACAACTCCAGCGAATTTACCACAGCCTACGAGTCGCTCTCCACCCACTATCATCTGGCACGGAACCCCGACCTGCTTCTCGCCCGGGCCGATCTGCTGTACACACAATGCAAGTTTAAGGATGCCTTCCAGATCACCGAATCGATCCTGGCTGAAGACCGCTACAACTTTGCCGTCTACCCCCTGCACCTAGCCGCATTGTTCCAGCTTCAACGCACTAACGAACTGTTCCTTGTGTCGCACGACCTGGCCGACCACTACCCCGATGAGCCTTGCACGTGGCTGGCCGTCGGCACATACTACTTTGCCATAAACAAGATTCCCGAGGCTCGGCGGTATTTCAGCAAGGCCAGCATGATGGACCAGCACTTTGCGCCGGCCTGGATCGGGTTTGCCCATACTTTTGCTGAGGAGGGCGAGCATGACCAGGCCATCTCAGCCTACTCGACAGCTGCACGTTTGTTCATGGGCACGCATCTACCCCAACTATTTCTAGGCATGCAGAACCATGCGTTGAACAACATGGTTGTAGCAGAAGAATTCCTCAAGGCCGCCTACGGGCTGTGTAAAACCGATCCGCTCTTACTCAATGAAATGGGTGTCGTCAAGTACCATCAGGACCAACCACAAGACGCCGTTGTTTTCTTCGAGGCAGCACTGAAGATTTCCGCCGATGCTGGTTCGGAGCCCGATGCCTGGATCGCTGTGCGGGTCAACCTCGGCCATGCCTATCGCCGCCTCCGTGTCTACGACCGTGCGCTTGAATGTTTTGACGAGGCCCTCCGCCTGGGCGGCAAAAACACGGCCTTGTTCACAGCGCGTGGCCTTATCTTCCTTGAGAAGAATCAGCCTGACGAGGCAGCTATGGAACTGCACCAGGCCCTTGCTATCAGTCCCCAGGACGCTATTGCCACGGATTTGTTGAACAAGGCACTTGCAGAATCATTCATGTTTGGGGCTGCCAAGGACGACGGCGCAGAGGATATCGACGCTTTTGATTCGCAGGTTCTTGCGGCGGTGCACGAGCCGAGGCTACGTGATCGAGACCGGGGCCGGGACCGGGACCGGGACCGGGATCGCAAGGGCAAATCGACGGTCGCAACAACAAGAAGTCTGAAAGCAGGCCTGCGGGCTGGGCCTAGCCGACGATTAGTTGGGAGAATGCATGGCGGGCTAGCAGTAGGCGAGGACGGGTCGATGATGGAAATGACAGACGAGGGATGATGTAGGGTGAGCAGGCCAGGACAAGCCAGCGCTGGTGTACATACATGTGTCCAAGACCAGCGGGAGCTCTTTTCTTTTCTTTTTGTTACAGGCGTTTGTGTATTCGTTCTGGAGGTGGATGAATGACGGATGGGTTACTTATAATGACAGGGCGTTTTTTCTTTTTTGGATGTTGTTTGTTTTCTTTCCCCTTTGCTGCGAATCATGACATTCTGGCTTCTCTACCCTCATTTATTTGCTTCCTTCTCTGCTTCCCCCGAATTAGACTGATTTTGCTATGCACGGAGTATGGAATAACAAACGGTGGCTTGTCGATGAATAGCTTGGCAAAAGGAGAACCCAAAGTGACGTCATTAGATCAGTTAACAAAGAAATGCGCAAAAGTGAAATACAACAAGGTCGCCAGAAACGCCGCGTCCCGCCCTCCCCTTCCCATAGGATATATATTGCTCGGCAAGTCATGACTTTGCATATTGCATGCATAGTCTGCTCTTCCCATCCCTCCCTTCTCCTTTCTTCTAGCAACAGCCCCTCAGGCAGCATTCCGATACACCTGTTGGCCCTGACTTCGCAAGACAATCGTCTCACGACGTTGTAGCAGGCGAATAGCGCGCTCAAAGGCTGTCTCGCTAAACTGGCGGCCCTGGACCATCTCGTTCTTCAGAGTCTCGAGGTTGGTCGTCCAGCCAATTGGCAGACGGCGTTTGAGCTCGGCCTCAAGACGGGATGTCTCGGCGCCAAGCTCCTTACTGCCCTGGTCAGAGCCCTGCTTGACAGCAGCCATGGTGGAGGCAGTAAACAGCTTTATGGCAAAGTCGACGTCCTCCTCAGTGGCAACAGGCGACAAACGCGCCTTGGCAATAGACTCAGTGATGCGCACAATAGCTTCGAGCTGACGCACAGTGATCGGAATTGATGATCGCGTGTTCGCTTGCAACTCGGCAGCATGCACTTCTTTGCGAATTGTAACAAAGCTAGAAGAGAGTTTCTCGGCGGCTTCAGCACTCAAACGAGGGGCACATCGACTAATCCGGGTGGACGGCGTTCAAGGTTAGCCAATAGCGCGCAAGACAAGGAAACAGTATAGGGATGCTGGAAATGGGCCACTTACGCCTTGCAGTAACTGATATACCGCCGCATCTTCTCGACTGGTACTTCGGCCTCCGGCTCCGCATCACGGCCACCACGACTATTCATTTGGATGCCCATGACGTGCTCGGCCATAGTGATGTCTTTGCGACGCGAGTGCTCGTCTCTTACAATGAAGATCATGTCGAAACGAGACAAGATGGTTGTCTGGAAATCAATATTCTCGCCGGGTGTCTTCATATCATCATATCGGCCAAAGATAGGGTTGGCTGCAGCCAGCACAGAAGTCCGAGCATTGAGCACAGTAGTGATGCCAGCCTTGGCAATGGAAATGGTTTGCTGCTCCATAGCTTCGTGGATAGCCACACGGTCGTCATCGCGCATCTTGTCAAACTCGTCAATACACACCACACCACCGTCAGCAAGCACCATAGCACCGCCTTCAAGGTAGAACTCGCGGGAAGTTTGGTCACGCTGGACTGAGGCTGTCAAGCCAGCTGCTGAAGAGCCCTTACCAGACGTGTAAATAGAAATAGGCGCTGCTCGTTCAACATATTTCAAGAGCTGCGACTTGGCGGTACCGGGGTCACCAAGAAGCAGCACATTAATGTCACCCCTAAGCTTCATGCCGTCAGGCAACACTTTTTTGGAGCCACCGAGTAGCAGACACAGGATGGCCTTTTTGATGATTTCGTTTCCGTAGATAGATGGCGCAATGCACGATGCCAGCTTGTCGAAAATTCCGGGCTCCCTGCTCATCTCCAAGAACGACTGCTCCTCCTCATCCGAGAAGTTAAGGCCGCCCTTGATAGTCTTGTCGATATCTGTTCTGATGCCTACGCATCGCAGGTATGGCGTCCGGATAGCCACCACCCCACTAGTACTTTGATTTCGTTTGGAGCTCTTGTTTTGGAAGATGGTGAAGACTCCAACGATCTCACAGCGCGAGCCAGGCACAACTCTGTTGGTGAGGTAGCGGTCGGCCACGACAACCACGTGACGGGGCATTTCACCGACCGGCACCTGATCGGGGGCCTCCTGCAGCTTCAGGACCTGCTGGTCGATAAACTCGGACTTTTCGTGCATAACAAAATAGGGGTCGAGCGGGCATTTGGCCGACTGGTCGTTAGGGGGGCGTTTGCGCGAGCATTGGCGAGGCAGTGAGACACCCGCGAAGCCACCATTGACGGCGATGGTTTCGTTGTGTTGGCACGACTGGCACTGGATGTGCAGCACAGTAGCACGAGACGACAGCACGGAAGCGCCAATGACGATTCCAGACACGCGGACGAGCTTTCCGATGATACCAGACTTGAGGTCACGGAGGGAAGTTGCATCAACATCGGAATGCACGAGCAGCTGGTGTTGTGGGAGGTTGACTTTAGGCTGATGGGGGAAGAGGAAGCGGTGGGTGCACATCTTGAGGGCATTTTCAAACTAAGAAAAGAAAACAAAACAAGGAAGAGCTGTTAGCAAGGCCAGCAAGTGATGGATTGGGATGAGGGATGAGGGTAGAGAGGAGAGAGGAGAGAGGAGAGGAGGGAGGGGTAGTTGGCGGGGGGGGGGCTCAAGGAGGGGTAGATACGCCCGCCTTAGGTCCCTCACACTCACCACGGGAATCGTTTCTTCGGGCAAGCCTGTCAGCCGACTGGCTAGGTCAGGGTCCGCGTTGATGAGGTCGGTGATGTTGATCTCACAAAAGTAGCGTTTGGACAGGGCATTTTCAGTGAGTTGTTGGCTGGCACCAGTCAGCATCCGTAGTGACAACAGCATGGACAGCACCTATGCCAAAAGCCAGTTTACTCACCGGTATGGGAAGTTTGTTCCAATGGCAAAGGTACTGATAAACTGCTCAAACTTTTTCTGCAGCTCGATATTAGAATCTTGAGCCGCATGGGTGTCGGAATGTTTGAATGAGGCCGTGGTATACACGGAGCGGGAGTCCATGGCGGGCGATGGGTCTATCGGGGTTGTCTAGGACTGGCCAGCTGGCTTTGCATTGATTCAAAGGGGCAAGAGTAAGCAGCCGAAAGACCGGGAGACTATGATGGAAAGTTCGCAATGAAGGCGGATGACGATAGGTGGTTGCTGTTGTAGTAGTTTTTGTTGTTGTTGTTGACTTCAGCGCGAGCTGGGGACGATGCTTCGTTGTACGTAGACCGAAAAATAAAACCGCCAAAGCGCGTCGGGTAGGGTTAGGGTTGGGGCTGAGCTGGAGCACTGCACTTGAGACATGAGATGATCGATGATGAGGTACACAGGAGTGCCGAACAAGATGAAGTGTCAAGACAACCAACACCCCATAGATGCAAGCTTGTTTCTCCAGAGTGTGGCAGTAGAAACACGGTCTCACTACCTATGTGACAGCTTGCATTGCTAGCAGTTAGGAACGATGCAGTCTTGCCATGTAGGCGTAAGACAAGGGACAGGCGCAGAGAGGGCTCCTAGATCCAAGACGGCATTCCCTGACGCAAGCAACGATCTGGCGTGGTGTCGTTTTGTCGTTTTGTCGTTTTGTCGTCGTAGTCGTCGTAGTCGTCGTAGTCGTCGTAGTCGTCGTAGTCCTAGTCGTCCCAATATTATCGTCGTCATGTGCTTGCGTTCAATGCTGGCCGGCTTAGGGTTACACAGTTGCACAGCATACGCGTAAAGTGGCCTCTCCCAAGCGCGCTTGCTGGGCCACACGCGGCACGTGACCCGTAACCCTGCATCCTAGTTCTCATGCGCGGTTGATTCGTGGCTAATACGCGGGTCCAAACAAGGGGCCTAGCTAAGCTTAGCAGGCTGGCTCCCTTGATCGCGAAGACACTGTAAAGGCCAACAGTTGACCACAAAGGAGAGGCACAAGCCATGCCAACTATGTAGAAGACACCGGCAAGATCACCTCGTCTTAACCTCAGAATCGTGACTGCATCTTTCTGTTTTTTGTTCTTGATAGCGCCATCTTTTGGCTCCTGGTCTCTACTTTACCACTACCTTGTCTCTACTTGGGCTTTCCCCTTCCCCCTGCTGTGTTCCAAGTACCAAGTGCGTACTGTCTAGGTACCAACTGCCATGGTGGCCCTGCGATAACTTTGTTTGCTGGTCTTATACTACACCCCGATTCGCCAGCTTCATTACTCGCAACCTTTCCGCCTCGTTTTATCGTCTCCACAACGCGGGCTCGCCTCGCCCGTGACGTCCATCTCCCTCCTCGCAACTGTTCCCCTGCTCCCTCTTTGCCTCGTCATCAGCGGCTATGTTTTCCGCGCCCTCCCCCACCGACCACCCTCACCCTCGAGGCGTCTCTCCCAGTATTACCAGCTTCGATACCTCCCATACTAGGTACGTCACGGCCAATCCACACGGCTACGCCTTTTTCTTTTGCTCTGTCCCCCCCCTTTCGGAGCTGTTATAGCTAATGCGCCCTATAGACATGGCCCGAGCTACCGGGCCCATCCTTCGGCACGGCGTGGCTCAACCGCCAGCTCAATCCATTCAATTGGTGGCTCGCTGGATACTTCGTCTAGTACATGGGGCAACCAGGTCCTAGAGTCTGGCCAGAACGGTATGCTGGCGCTCCTTTTGTCTTGCGTTCTATTGCCGCTAATATAAACATGTCTTTCTCGACACAGCCATATCTACCCTCCTCCAGCCTCCAATTCTACGCACCGGCCTGCAGCCCCATGCCGCCCCTCCGGCTTCTAGTGCTCACAAAACGCCAACGGCCCGCGATATACCGCCCGTCCCTCTTACCAACATACCACGTATCGACGCTGCCGAGTTTCGCCCCTATCTTTCTAAAATCAGCGCCCTATACGAGCAACTCCAAAGAGCAAAAGACTCGGAAGCCGACACAGCGCCAACCACTACTTCTCGGACCTTGTCCAAGACAGCCGATGACGCCCACGATGACAATAACACTCACTATCGTCGACCCAGTAGCCGTGGAGCCGGCGCCGTAGTAGGCACAGGCCCGATGTCACGCCGCACTTCCACCTCGTCCGCCGACGTCCTAGGTCATAGCCGGAGATCAAGCTCTGCCCAAGGGCGTCGCGCTCATCACCAAGGTCCCTCCCCGTTGTCTACCATCCCGGGCGTATACTTTGAGGAGGACTTCCATCTCGAAAACCCGCGCACCTTTGATGTAGTGAGCGAGCGGTCTGAAGTAATTCGTACAGACAACAAGTCCGCAACTAATAGCACAACTTCCACTGGCCCACGCAAATCACTAGCTACCAATGCTATTCTACAGGAAAAGCTGTCCTGGTACATGGACACCATTGAGGTCCACCTCATTAATTCCATTTCCAATGCCTCAACCACCTTTTTTGGCGCCCTTGGATCATTACGAGAGCTCCATACAGAAGCCGCTGATTGCGTCCAGAGAATTCGCCATTTGCGCCAAGAGCTCATGGCTATAGACCACGAGATTGTCAGCTCTGGAAGGGAACTCATGCAAAAGAGGCGACGAAGGGAAAATATCCAGCAGCTCAACGACGCCGTGGTGCAGGTCCGCCGCGTGGTCGAGGGCCTCGGCTATTGCGAGGCACTAGTAGACGGTGACGAAGTTGACAAGGCCCTAGAGGCCATTACTGCCCTAGAGCTGCTGATTTCCGGCGAAAAAGATGGGCCTATTGGAAATGAACCCTCGTACCAACATGCTGCCATAGTTGATTTGCGAAATGCCGTGGCTCTAGGTGGTGTCAGCAATGATCTTAACATTCTGCGCTTTCGCATTGGCAAATCTTACGAAACTCGATTCCAAGATGTTCTCAAGGCAGACTTACAACGCCACTACAAGTCGGCTTCCAAGCACGACGTACTCCTCCGTTGGAGTTCTTCCTCGTTGAGAGCACGAGGCAGCCATTCTCGCGAAACCTCGGCTCCGCTCCCCTCCCCTGCCATCCCATCATACATGCAGGCAACAGACGAACTGCGCCAGAATCTGGTTGCACTTTTGCCAGGCTTGCATCAGGCCAACCATGTAGCCGCAGCTGTCTCTGCATACCGCGAGTGGATCATCCACGAAATACGGTCCATTGTAAGACGGCCTCTTCCGAGCGCTAGCGATGACGACGCCGAGTCTACCATGTCGAGCATGACATCTCGCAGCAGCGGCCGGCGGCAAGGCACTCAGGAAATCCTCGCCCGGAATCTACGTGCGTTAACCCCCGAAGATGCGGAGGAGCTCTGGTGCACCATCTACGTACAGGTTGCCGAGGCCATGCGACGTCTTTCCACACAGGCCAAAATTCTGCTAGATGTTGCCAGTTCGGTAGACAATCCAAGCGGTGGAATAAAATCCCCCGTTGGGCGCTCGCCTCTGGTTAGTCCCACTACCAGCAAGTACAGCGACCAAGAAAAGAGCGTTTTTGAAGAGATGCACGAGAGCCTGGACTTGGCCAACCTCATGGGCAAGGCTGTCGATATGGCCCATGACCGTATCATCCGCGTGCTACGCGTGCGTTCTGAACAGAGTACACACTTGCCGCTCATGTGGTTCCTGCGTTACTTTACCATCAATCTATATTTCGCTACCGAATGTGAGTCTATTTCGGGCCGCAGCGGAACAGCCCTCAAGACTATTGTCAACGGCCACATCATGGAGTTTGTCAAGGAACACGGAACTGCCGAGATTCAGAGTCTAGCCCAGGGCATGGAAGCAGACAACTGGAACGTCAGGGACTTTGATGAATCTGACGCCACCCTGTTAGCTGCCGTCTTGAATAGCGGAACTGTTGATCCGCCACAATGGTTTGAACACACATTAGTCTACAAGCCATATCATGAGGAAGACGACGAAGTTCCGCCCCCACCTCCGATTGCTAAAGACAAGGAAAAAGACAAGGACAAGGAAAAGGAAAAAGAAAAGGAAAAGGCGCGGCCTGCCTACATTGGCGAAGAGGCGTGGTTCTTGCCATACTCGGCCATTATATGTCTGCGTGGGATAAACCAGTTCATGCGTCTGACTGCAGGCATCCCATCGCTGGCTACTGACATTGGTCTCTCCCTTGTGCAGTACCTGCAACTCTTCAATTCACGCTGTCGCCAACTAATCCTTGGTGCCGGTGCCACTCGATCTGCTGGCTTGCGCACTATTACTACCAAGCATCTAGCCCTTGCCGTTCGGTCAGTCGACTTTACCGCCACACTCATTCGCTACCTGCGGGACTTTATGCGCCGCCATGCTGGTTCTTCCAGCCCTGCCGTGGCTAGTCTGATGAATGAGTTTGATCGTGTGCATCACCAGCTGCAGGAACACCAAGACAACATATACCAGAAGCTGGTTGAGATCATGAGTGGCCGTGCTGTTGTGCACTCAAATGCTCTGCGGAGCATCGACTGGACGGTTCCGGTTGAGAGCACGGCCCATCCTTATGCTGAGATGCTGGTGAAGGACACAAGCATGTTGCACCGTGTGCTAAGCAAATTTATGCCTAAGCCAGCTGTCAACATGATCATGTTACCCGTGTTTGCCAGCTTCAAGGAACACCTTGGCAAGGCATTGAGAGAGGCTAATGCCCAGACAGAGGCGGGACGTCAGAGGTATGTTGGTGTCACATTCTGCCCTGTTCTGTGAATTTCATGTGATATGACGACTTTACTAAGCCCATTATTCTCACTGTGTTTTAGCATGCTTGTTGACGTCAATCTGCTCATCTCGAAGCTCAGCAAAATCGATGGCTTTTCTGACCTTGGCGATTATCTCAAGTCCATAGTGCAGGCAAAGGAGGCCCTCACACAGCCGTCTCCACCCCTGCCCAAACAGAGTAATTCACGCGAAGAGCCGCCCGCTCCGGGATCTGTAGGCTCCGAGGCTGGGGGGGAGTCCGGTGCTAGTGCTGATGTCAGACCCTCCAGCAGCGGGGGTAACAGTGGCGGCAGCGAAAACGCTGCTACCGCCACTGCTAAAGACGATGCTAGCACTAATGCCAGTGCCAGCCCCGCCTCTCATCCTTCTCCCAGAACTGCATCTCCGGCGCCACATCCCAAACAGGAAAGCACAGAGAAGGATTCGTGAGGCGCAAACCACAAAGAAGGTTTGTAGCGGTACAGTAAGCCATGACAAGACAAGTGTTGGGCTGAGCCTACTTTCTCTGGGCCCAGTCCAAGTATTCTAGACGCCAAGTTAGCCGTGACAAATGTATAAATACTTTTACACACGTTTCTTTTTCTCCTTTTCAAAGCCCTGCTTAGCTTTCAGCATCACAACGAGCCTCGGGTGCTTAGTCTTTTCAAGCCCTCAAGGAGAAGGTCTAGACTGCTCTGTAGGTTCATAAGTCTGCGTACATTTCCTTTCTGTTACATCGTGATGTGATGTACCGGCCGGGCAAGGAGCCAGGCTCGCTTTCGCTCTCTTTGTCTTGTTTTCCATAGTGTCTCGGATGCTTTTGTTTTCAAGAACTAGGTTCTGCTTTCGACTTACTTTTAACTGATCTTTGCTGCAAGGATATAGCCGGGTTGGAAATGTGGCTTGCATCTAGACCAGGCCGTTGCCTCAGCCTTGGTTGGCCTAGAATCGTTGGGCCCCTGGCGTGGGTCAGTCACTTTTTTTTCCCCTGTGCTTGTACTTGTTCCTGGGTCGGGCGAGTCTCCTCATGCAGGCACAGTTACACGAAGAAACAACGCGCGGACCAACGGGCGAAGGGTGAGAGAGGAGACACAGGAAGTTCGGGGTGGAAGAGAAAGCAAGGTTGAGTTCTACACGATGGTTGAGAGAAGAAAAATACGTCAAGGCACATGCATGCTCATGTTCTCCTCAATGGGAGAATGTTGTGGAAGCAAGACGAATATTCCAAGACAATGAATGGAAAAGAGGAAAGAACAGAAAAACGGAAAGCAAACAGCTTAAAAATAGTGGGGCAGCGTATGGAGGAGTGGCAAGAGTAAACGGATCTGCGGGCCTAGACTTTAGTATCAAAGGATCTAGTCATAGGGGCGGGCCGGCCACGATGTCATTTTCTCGCTTGGCTTACATAATTGAATTCGCATGGCTGGTGCCTCTCAGGATACCGAGACCAAGGGCTTCTCTTCTCGTGCCTGCTTTCTGCCATTTTCATAGCCAAGACGGTTGCGCCCTTTCTTTCTCCGGGGATGTCTTGTTATTTGCGTTACCCTGAAAAATAGCCTGTAGCGGTGGTGTGGTGGTGCATGCAACAACTTACGTAGCCCAACTAGTCAAGGCGCCAATGAAGGCCTGCTAGTCAGGGGATCCCTCGGCAGATACTACGCTACACAGACTGTCCGGCGACAGTGCTTCAATAAAGGAATGAAAATAAAGTTTCAAATCACAGATAACAGTTCAAATCACGTCTCAAAGGGCGAGGCAGTGTGTTTTTTCTAAGAAAAGAACATGTAATTTTCGTAAATCTAGCCAAAGAAACCAAGTTTATCAACAACTTCAAAGGAAAAAAAGGACTGCGAGTGTGGTATGTGTACAAATCGGAAACTCTTCTAAAAGAAATGAAAGAAAGGATAAAGGGTAAAAGGAACCAGCTTTGCCCAATGGCGGCAAAATGACGGGATATCGCGATAGATGGGGAATACAAAGATTTTCTGCGTAAATTGCGTGGCCTCATCAACAGGGCGAGATATCAAACTATCTATGGATCAAACGGCGGAAAGGGGCTCGGCCGATGGTTGGGCCAATGGGGGAGGGGTATATGGCACTGTATCTCCTTTTCCGCGAAACAGAAAAAAAAGAGTGACAGGCCGACTCGCTTTGTAGCTCGTGATAACAAGGACAAGGAGGCCGGCCATCAATGAAGCAAATAATGAAAAAAATATTCAGCAGGAAAAGAAAAATCAGAAGAGTTTGTGCATCATAACGGCGGCCAATACGGCGACTTGCTGCGCTGTATTGTCCGAAAAGGGGGGGGGGAAATCAGCCCAGAATTCGGCCTTGGTTAAGAAGAACCCCCGCCTATTGTCGCAGAGTGACAACGACAGAGAATCAGGAAAGCTCTGTTGCGGCAATGGGCTATTCATCTAGATGCGGTGCTTGCCAGTAACATACTCATGAGGGAACACGTCATGGTCGACAAAGCGCTTGGTGCTGCCGTTGCTGCCTAGAGTGCACACGATGTGAGTCTCGGATGTAGTCTTGGTCTGGACGTCATCAGGCAGGTAGTAAGCGTTGTCGCAGGGGAACGTCTTGCAGCCGGAAGTAGGAGACTGAGAGCTTGCGGGCCACATTTCCTTGACACCATCAAAGTCAGTTGAGTTGACAATGGCTGAGACATCGAAGTAGGTTAGCCCGTTCCAGCCCTGGAAGGCAACCTCGCCCAGCATGCCATTGTTGTTGGAGGCACCCTCGCTAATGGAGAACCAGTTGCCGATCCAGCCCTCGGGGATGGTCACATCGACTGAGCCGCCACCAGAAACAGTGACGGACTCAACCGACTCGTAGCCATCGTTGGGGGTGAAGACAATCTGGCGCGAAGTGCTGTCCTTGGACTCAAAGGTGACAATGTTCTCAGCAGCGGCAAGAGCCGAGAAGATAGCAGTGGCGATGGTGGAGAACTGCATTGTGATAGATGTGGTAAGGGAAAGAAACCTTGGAAAGGATAGCGATAGAGTACAACTTGGTTGGCTTGGTAATGTCTTTTCTTCAAAAAGAGAGTATAGAAGCTATCAAAGCTCAGTGTAGCAAAAAGTATATAATGGATTCTTGGAAAAAGAAAGTGGTGGTACTGAGTGACCAATGAGTGTAACTTGCAAAAGGCAAATAATGGATGTGATGCTTGATAAGAGAGAGTGTGAGATAGCTTGTTAGAGAGCGTTTGGCTTGATGAGATGGAGAAGGACCGGCCTCTTTATACTTCTTTTGACCGCCAGCGCCCGTTGGATAGTAGCAGTAGCAGTGACCTGTCGAGCTAAGGGTCAGCATGCAGTAAACCAAAGTACTCGCTACCAAGCACCTACACCTACACACTTGCCTTCTTCCCTCTTGCCCCCCATGTAAGGCCTAGCCCAGAATGTCTTGGGCGGCCTAGTTCCTTGCTTAGTCAGTAAGTAGGGAGGGTTTGGCGCCTGGAAGCACTCTATCTACACCCCGGCCCTCCGAAACCCTCTCTTCGGGCTAGACTCCGTTGGTTGGTTGGTAGGCCCCATATCCTTAGCCACCCCTGTCGCCGAGGCCGAAGGGCTTTTCTTTGCTAGCTGTTCTAGGCCACGCACCACCCCTCGCCCCTTGCATTTGTTTCTCCCCTAGCTTGTATTATGGGCTGCCTGCACTAGAACGAATGAATTTTGGCCATGGAAGAGCCTGGAAAAAAAAGGGAAAAAAAAGAAAGAAAAAGAAAGAAAAAAAGACAATGGCCAGTGATGGGCTAGCGGCCTACAATTCTTCCATGATGGATGGGATAGAAGCCTTGGGATGGTCCCATCACTTTGGTCCTCCTCATTCGACTTTTTTGCGTCTTCTCACCGAGTATTAAACTAGATCAATGAAGACTAGCACATCCGAACAGAGAACCTCCGTATGCGTTGCGTGGCTCCAGATGCGTTGCGTGGCTCCATATGCGTTGCGTGGCCCCGGTCCTGAATGCACAAGGCGGAATGGAATATAGAGAGCGCAGCTGTCAACTGGAGAACTCTAAAGCTTTTTTCCCCTTTCCTTCTTCTCTCCTGGTCAAGGCTCCCAACACCCTGGCTAACAACCTTCCTTCAGTCTGTGAAATTCTAGCTCAAGACAGCTATACCACTGCCCTTTATTAGTTTATTAATTGCAGGGGCTTCTCCCTTCGCAAACCTACTTAACGAAGCTCCTTATTGCGAGTTTTGCTTGCGTAGCCCATGCTTAGACGGTGACTGTTCTGCTTGTTCTCCCTATTCCTTCCTTTACCCATGGTATTTCAGAGTTGACATGCATTGCTGTATTACGCTCTAAATTCAGCCACATGTTTTACACGACTGAAACAATCTAGTGCTGTTTTTATCCAAGAATGCAAGTCGATAGTGATCTTGACCAACAAGCATCTACTGCCTTTAATAATTTGTACCTCTATTACGTGTCTTCCCCTGTCTTATGTGAAGAAAAAGTTTGGTCCTGAGCGGTGGTCTTGTACTCTCGTAGTACACGGACAAACCATATGCTTTCCATTAAGTTTGAAGTCACTGAGAAGTATCTGACCCACTTATTGCAAACAGTAAGACACCACGTTTGTTTAAAACTGAAAGCTTGGCTCTGGACATAACTCTTCCTTTACTGGTACTCTTCTTCCTCTGTTGCTACTAAGCCGAGGCCTCGGCATTCTTACGGCCAAAAACAAAGCAAAACAACGACCGATAAAAAAGCCCGTATTTGCCTATTTGGATGTCCGTGAAAACTCTTACCTGGCTCTTCTTTCCGGGAAGGTCCATCGTAAGGTTTTATTGTTTAACAAAGCAACCTTACCTGCCCCTAACCCGCTTTTGTTCCCAACGCCCGATTGTGCTAGCAAGCAACGTGACTTTCCATCTTCCCCGGCCGCCGTTATGGAAGGGAGTGGAAATTTTCTCTTTCGGCGTCGTATATAGTGGACACCCGCTCTAGTTCTTGCGCCAGAAACCAATTCGGCTTGCGCATGCTCCTTCTGAATGGGGGTGGCTTGATAGGCTGTATAAGTAAGAGCCTGCATATTCAAGTGGGGCGTCCGGGCCTTGCGGCATCTAGACCCAGACTTCCTGCTTAATCTCACTGTTGGTTATGTTGCAACTTCCTCTTAGGTGTGCTTACTAAATGTAGTGCTCCGGGAACCGAACCGATGCAAACGCCATTGGCTAGACCTTTAAAGGCATAGTAGTAACTGCTTCCTCTTTTTTACAAACAAAACATGTATGCTCCCTCCCCGCCTCCAGAATATTGGTCAAAGAAAGAAGGCGCCCGTATTTAGGCTAAGTATCTAAGAAAGGAGATATAGCCTAATGCGTCGTTTCCATTTGTCTTTTCCCGCCACCAAGAAGAAGGGGTGTTTAAAGCAGCCCGAGGCTTTCTAGCTGAATCTTGAGTCATGTTTCGGCTTTAGAAAGAATAAAGAAAAAAATGCGCAATCTAGATAATATCATGCTATAAGCTTTATTATGTTGAGCGAGGCAGCTTAGCTATGGCCAAGGTAACAAAGAACAAATGCTGTATGTGGTTATAAAGTTTCTGAGTTCTTGCTTCGGACTGCCCCACTTGCAAAATGGGACCGGACACATCTTTGAGCTGTTTTCGGGATTACCATGTCCTTTATGCCACAAGAGAAGTTGCTTGGCCTAAATCACTGCTATCCCGTGGCACTTGTTGATCTTTCCCTATCGGTAAATATTCCTTTCTGTTCTATACTCTTCTCTGAAACGAAATGTCTGGTATGTTTTCTTGTTACAAAGAAGTTGCATTTTGATTTGAATACGTGATAGGCAAGATAGGCTAGTTTATACACGTAGTTTCTTCTTAGTTGCGAAAGCTACTTGGGGGAAAACTGAGCAGTATGAGGCTGTTTATGTGTGAAATATCTTCACATGTTTTGATAGCAAGCAGTTGCGCAATGTCTGATTGTTGTTGTTGTTGATTCCGGTGTTGACATTAATGCTGCTGGCTCGCTTGCCTAAAATCACGGACCTTCTTGGTGTTACCTTAAATATGTCCCAAACAGGCAAAGCACAGTCAATAATAAAGGCAGGAACCAAACTTAAATAACAGAACATTCGAGATCGACAATAACTTTCCAGATCAGATCATAGGGATTTAATAAACAGCATTCAAAACTATGGTCATAAACTTTCATATACGTAGGTAAAGAGTATACAGCACCAATCTTCCACTTCCAATCAACAAAGGTCTTGATTGAAAAACAGGACGGCATCTCCTGCACACTACACTCCTTCCAAATTGACATGTATCCCCAACAGGCTGGCTGTTGCCTTTGTATACGGAGGCCGCCATGTCAATATGTCGTAGCTTCCGAATATCATAACCTTCTACTTGGTAGTTGTCTTGTCTTGTTTGATAGCTCTATATGTCTGTAGAGCCGAAAAAGGAAGTCCAGCAGCCCCAG
This sequence comes from Ceratocystis smalleyi, assembly GCA_003449175.1. NCBI lineage: Eukaryota > Fungi > Ascomycota > Sordariomycetes > Microascales > Ceratocystidaceae > Ceratocystis > Ceratocystis smalleyi. The sequence goes on along the minus strand of NETT01000093.1, from coordinate 40,388 downwards.
CCCCGATGAACACCCGCAAATGCTACAATAAATGAAAGAGGCCACGTCCTCCCTTCTCTCTTCAAATCGTGCATTGGTAAAAACACTGTAGTAGGTGCATTTCACTTCATTCAAGGTAGGAAACATCTCACTCTAAGCGCATTTGTTTAGGGCATCACCCGCGTGTTGGCTTAGTGTTCCTGACAAATGGGGATCTAGTCAACAAGATGAATTTGGAAATACCTCAGCTTGGGTTTTACCAGCCTTTTAGTTGACGCCTAACTAGCGTTGCTCTTCGTCCATCTTGGAAACTGCTCAATATCAACGACAGTCAGAGTACGTATGCCATGCCCCGACTGGCAAAACAATCAACAATGGCCCGCTCTATTGTTGACAATGACCAATATGGCTCTTTCCTTCGCTGTCAACACGATGCCCACAAGAAACAACATAAAGAGCCCCCACGGCCGCCCTTTTTCACTTTTCAATTCTATTCCTCTTTCTATTCTCTTCAGCAGCTTCAGTCACATATTATCCAAGGCTATTTGTTACCTTGTTTTTCTTATCTCTCATTCTATCTTTCCATTCCACTCATTTTACTGATTTTTTTCTTTCTTCATTCATCAATATCATCATGAAGTTCCTCCGCACGGTGCTTCCCGTTGTGGGAGTCGCCTCTGCGGTGAACGCTGCTGCTCTTCCTGGTGGCAACATCAAGCGTGATGACTTGGAGCTTTCTGGCTCCGGTCAGGACGAGTACAAGCAGCCTGGCTACCCCCATCCTTATGGCAACGGCTATGAAGTTGAGGAGACCACTGTAACTGAGCATGTCACGCACACCAAGACTACTACTGCCTACAATACCGTGACTACCACTGCTGCCGGTGCTGACGCTGAGCGTACCGTCACTGTTGGTGAGACTGTCACCGCCACTGTCCCCGGCTACGGGGCTGAGCACACGGTTACTGTTGCTGAGACTGTCACTACTACTGCTCCCGGCTACGAGGCTGAGCACACCGTCACTGTTAGTGAGGTTGAGACTGTTACCTCTATCGTTTCTGGCTATGAGGCTGAGCACACTATCACTGTTGCTGAGACTGTCACTACTACCGCTCCCGGCTACGAGGCTGAGCACACCGTCACTGTTAGTGAGGTTGAGACTGTTACCTCTATCGTTTCTGGCTATGAGGCTGAGCACACTATCACTGTTGCTGAGACTGTCACTGCCACCGCCCCTGGCTACGGTGCTGATCACACGATCACCGTGACTGACCACGCCGGAAAGCAAACTGAAACCATTACCACCTCGGTCATTGTGCCGGCCACCGTCACCGAGGCCATCACTGTTCCTGCGACGGTCACGGCTACTGCTGCGGGCTCGTACGAGACGTCCATCCTCACCACCTACATCACTGTCTCTCCCTCTCCCTCTCACTCCCCTTGCCACTCTGAGCGCACTATTGCTTTGACCACCGTTGTCACCGTTCCTTGGGGTGGCTGGGGTGACTCAAAGCACAAGCCTACCAACCGTCCTTACCACAACTATGCCGGCTCTTCTTCTCCTTCAGGCATGGGTTACGCTTCCCGTACTGGCGCTGCGGCCTCGGCCCCTTCGCCAGACTCTGACGGCAGTATCGATGTTTCCTTCGCCAATTCGCTGGAAAACGCTGCCCTCAGTGCCTCTCTGAGCCGTGCCTCGGATGCTCCTATTGCCATGCTGAACAGCTCCGGTTCTTCGCAAAACGCGAGACATCCTACTACTCTGAGCACGACTATCCGCCCTTCATTTACTCCCAGCTCGTCCGTTGATACTCCTGCCAGTGCCCACCGTCTGGCGGTTCGGGGCCACAAGGGTGGCTACGGCGCGTCTCCTGAGCCTGCTCCGATGAACGAGGAGCCTTGCGAGTCTGAGCCCATTGAGGAGCCTTGCGAGTCTGAATCCGAACCTGAACCCTGCCAGTCTGATCATGATGATCAATCTTGGGAGCCTTCTAAGCCCGAGCCGTGCGAGTCGGAGAACCCCTCCAAGCCCGAGCCCTGTGATTCCTCCGAAAAGCCTGTCAAGCCCGAGCCTTGCGAGTCTGAAAAGCCTTCCAAGCCCGAGCCTTGCGAGTCGGAGAAGCCCCACAAGCCCGAGCCCTGTGAGTCGGAGAAACCCTCCAAGCCTCAGACTTACGAACCTGAGAGTCCCTACAAGCCTGTTACTTACCAGCCCGCCCCTTATGGCTCTGAGGAACCAGTGAAGCCCTACAAGCCCCAGCCTTGCGAGTCTGAGAAGCCTTCTAAGCCTGATCCCTGCGACGATGAGTCTTCTAAGTCCGATCCCTGCGAACCTGAACCCTGTGAGTCTGAGGAGCCCGAACCGTGCGAGGAGCCCAAGAAGGAGGACAAGAAGCACAAGTGGTGGAAGGGCAAGGGTGACAAGAAGAAGGAGGGCAAGAAAGACAAGGGCAAGAAGAAGGGCCTGAAGGAGAAGATGAAGGGCAAGATGAAGGGCAAGAAGGGTGGCAAGAAGGATGACAAGAAGGACAAGTACGGTGAGAAGCCTACTCCCGTCAAGGGCGCCGCCTCTGCTCTCACCTTCAACATTCGCTGGGCTGCTACTCTAGTGATTGCCGGCGTCATTGCCACGGTGTTCTAAGCTTGATGTAGTTTGACGGATGCCTTATGCATCAAGGAATTCTTAAAGATTTTGTGCTTTACTCCTGTTTCTAATTTCAAGGCAGCGCTTTTTGTGATGGTTTGATCATCTGGTAGATGGTAACTCTGGGCTTTCTCGATGGTATGTTGACTACACCACCTACTTTTTATAGACTTGGCTTTGCCTCTCTGCTTTGAATTTGAGTTTACCATTTGATGTTGCACAGAATACCAATGGATGCACTTACGCTGCCGGGATTGTGTGAAGACGATGTCTAGACGCATTACGTGTTGACAGAAATTTGATTACACGCCGCAAAACTAGTCTGCAACTTCGTTTTGCGTAGATGTACACGTGTGTGTGTGTGTGTGTTGACGTGTCTATCATGCACGGTAGCCAAAAAATAAACACAGGGTAAAAGCTAAAAGAAAAGAGTTTATAACAAGGCAGATGCCCATCTATATACCGTAGACTCTAGAAGTAGACATGCGGTGATCATCATCATAATCATCATTATCGGACAGAAAACGAGAAGAAACGGGGCTTGAAGAAGCAGGGGAGGAAGAGCGGCCTAATGTAGGGTCGCCACTAGACTGAGAGTTGGTGTTGTTGGTGTTGTTGTTGTTGTTGTTGTTGTCGTTGTCGTTGTCGTTGTCGTTGTCGTTGTCGTTGTCGTTGTTGTTCGTGTTACCATCGCTACGAATGGTGTTAGAAACTACATAATGCGGCGGGGTGGTGAGATGATGAAGGTAGTGAAAGGTGGAGGAAGAGGAGGCGTTGGCAGATGTAGACTGTGTAAGGAGAAATGGAAGTGCAGCAGGTGTAGGCGTGGATACGGCAGGTGGAGACACGGACACGGACACGGACACGGATGTCGGTCCATGTGATACAGGCGCATATATAGACGTAGGGCGTGGCGTAGACGCGTCAACGTCGGCAGGGTGAGGATGCAGCATAGAGTCAAGGTATTCGTCAAGCGAGGGGCGGTTGGTAGGCAATCCAATAACAGCGGAAAGACTACGGCGCGATGGAGCAGAACGGTGGTGGTGATGAGAGGCAAAACTGTGGGTAGCATGGAAGGACATGGGCGAAGGAGATGCAGACACAGACGCAGACGCAGACGCATATCCAGAGTTATTGCGGCCATTGATGCTAGCACCACCAACACCACCACCACCTCCGCCAGAGCGGTGCGGCAAGGCAGAGGCAGGGAAGTTGGTGGGGGTCTGGGTGCGGATACGGTCGGATGGAAACGGAAGCACGGTACTCTAGTCGCGCTCACCGGCCAGGAGACCGCCAGCGCTGGTATTACCTCCGCGTGCGTTTGTAGCATGTACATGGCTAGAGCCTTGAGAAGGCACTGCTTCCAGTCGGGCACGTGCGTCGCGCGCAAGAGCCTTGGCCTCTTCGACTTCAACGCCGTCTTCGCAGAGCTCATTGGCAAGGCGACTAGCAGTGACGTATTCACCAGTTTGTAAGGCATGGCGCGCAAGCCACATACGAGCCTTGGAGGTGGCAGCAGTCACGCCAGTGCCTTCTACGTGGCCAGAGTCTACAGAAGATGACGGTGCAGTAGGGATAGCAGGACTAGATGTGGGAGGAAGGTGAGATGTGGGATCATCGTCAGACATGACAGTATCATCAGCAGCAGAAAGAGATTCGCGCATTGAAGTGGACGAATGGTTCCCGGCGCCTGCATGTAAGCCTTGAACATCAGAAGAAAGGGCCTGAGCAGCCGCAGCGCCGCCGACCTCTTGAGCCATGCAAAGTTCCATATAGGCTTTGGAGGTGGGGATATCGTCCAACTGCTCATGCATAAGAGCAATCTGCAGTAGCACTTCGGGATCCATCTGACGTGGCACGCCTCGAACACGGAAATTATCGCCGCTCCCTGGAGAGCTGCCCATCTCATAGTATGCATCGGCCATGAGTGCGCGCTTGAGGGCCTTAATAGCCTCCTGGTAGTGACCCATCTTCTGGGTACAGGTTCCGATAGCCATCCACATTTTGCCATCCCAAGGGCGAAGCCCACAGGCACGCTTATAGTACCAGAGAGAATAGGCATGCATTTCCAGCATTTCGTACGTCTGACCAAGGCCATACCAAGCGCGATAATCGCGACGGTTCACATCAACAGCGCGCCGGTAAGACTCGATAGCGGCGTGTGTATTTTTTAGTTCGACATACTCATGGCCCATCAGGGTCCATGCTGACAGGCAAGACCGGTCGAGGGTAAGCGCACGGCGGAAGTACTGGACGGCCTTTTCGTGCATGGACAGCAGCGAGTAGTAGTTTCCAATAACCACACAAGACTCGGGGCGAAAGCGGTCTACATTGGAGCAGAGATGAGCCAAAAATGCCAGCTTTGGGCGCATGCCGAGCACATAGAGGATGTTGGAATAGTGGTCTAAAGAGTCAAGGCGATGTGGATGCAAAGCGAGGAGCTTGCTAAAGGTTTGCTCCGCGCCGTAAAAGTCCTTGGCGTGGTAGGCAAGCAGCGCGGTACAGGTGAGAAGGAAAGCAGAGGTAGGGAAGATTATGATGAGTTGCTCTAGTGAGTTAAGCAAGTTGCTTGAGTGTTGATATAGCTCTAGGGAGGTATGGACGTGAAAGATGAATGACATGATATTCTGCGGTAGTTGTGCGGTGATTTCGTTCAGAAGTTCAGAGCGGGTGACGATGTTGGTTAGCTCCAGCCAGCAGCCCCAGTTCATAGGAAACAAATGGACGCTATTGATAAAATATTCCATGGCTTTTTGATCATTTGAGTCTTTTGCCAGGACCATACCGTAGCTATAGGAAAAGGTCAAGAGGTCAGCGGCCAATTCCGAGATATAAATAGGGCGGTTAGCTGCTCCAACTTACAGGTATTCGAGCCAGCCTTGGCTTCTTTGTGCTGCATCGGGTTCAGAGAACCATCGTTCGAGATACCGGCCAATCACTATCAGGTTCTTGTTGACAACATTGCCGAGGTCTTGGGCGCCCATGACCATTTCAGTGTCCTCCTCTTTGCGCTTCTCGCCTCCGATAAGTTTGGCATAAAGCGCCAGGAACAGACTGCGTTGGCTGATCTTGGGCAGGGGGACTTGGCTGGACGAGGAGGTGCTGCCATTTGAGGGAGAGATATTTGTTGGATCAGAGTGTGAGGCAAAAGCAGGAGCGGCAGGAGTCTTTGTCCTCCTAGACATTGGGTTTTTCTTGTTATCGGCAATACCGCCAAGTAGAGAGTCGGGAAGAAAAACAGCGGCGCATCGATCGTATTCACGGCAGTCGAAGAATGATTTGGCGAGCAAGTACTTGTTTGTTTCTTTTGCCTCGAGAGCAGCCTCTTCCGGATCCTTGTTGCCGGCAGAAAGAATAACAGAGGGAGATGGATCGAAAGCAGCACGATCAGCCTGGGAAGCTTCAGGATCGTCATCAGGGTCTGGTAAGGAATCGAGGAGTTCAGCAGCCCTAGAAAGCGTGTTGTCATGTTAGTGGAAGGAACAGAGCCAGCCGCGGCAGAGGCGATGTAGACGCAGAAACGGGGTGGGAGTGCAGGCAGGCCATCGAGCAAAAGGGAATAGCAGCTCAAGCAGCCGGGGCAGCTGGAACACACCATTTGGCCGACTGGTACAAGCATCGCTCCGAGCATTTGATAACAGCCTCCTGAAGTGCAGCGCGCAGCTGGACACGGTCGTTGTAGCTAAGCGACATGTTCGAGGGAAGACGGCCTTTCGTCGGACATCCGTTGCCAGGTCGGACTGTGGTAGCAGCTGATGATTGATAAGCCACCAATGGGCCGGGAGGAGAAGAGTAGCAGGAAGGAGGCCAGGGCCGGGTTGTTTATTTGTGTACAGCGCTGCCGTCGCAAAGCTCCAGGCGGCAAAGCAAAGAGAAAAGACAGAGCCACGGCCGAATCGAATAGCTTCACGAGAAAAGGACACAGGCCCAGATCGCGGCGGTGAAGAGATTTTCGCAGATGTCTGGAAATAGAAGGCGGCAGTATGGCGTCCACAAGACCTGGTAGCAGACTTGGTCGTCGAGGGAAGGTGCACGTCAGCTTTTTTCATGTGAGAGCGCCGCACGCAGGTACGAGGGCAGAAAAACGGCATGTACTTGCTTGTCAATGATCCGCTGTAAATAGCGACACTGGTGGCGGGTGGCCTGGCGGCCCGCCAGGCGCTCGGCTCGAACGTATTTTAGCCAAATCCTCTAGCATGTGCTAGCTACCCTGTTTTTCCCCTCTTTTTTGCCGCCTTCCACCGCCTTGTTGATCCCTACCCCTGCCAGCAACGAGAGCCGCCAGCAACGCCACCTTCTATCTATTGTTGTGCCGGGCCTGGGTCATTGTCACCCGTCGCTTTCACTAAACACTTGACTTGGACAGAATAAGACAGTCACAAACATAAAAGCCAATAAATAGCCTGGTCCTTCTTTGTTGCTAGTCACTTGGTCAAAGAAGGGATAAGCAGCAAAGGCAAGAGGCCAGTCCGTATCTTATCACCCGTAGTTCTCTTTGTTGTGAATGTAGAAATTGCCAAATTGACGCCCGGGTTGAAAGTTGAACATCATTTCCCCCTTCCTATCCAAGTTCGTGCACTGTTTGCACTTGCTTTTCTTACTGTGTTCTATGTCCTGGGCTGTTCTTGGACAGCTTGGGGTCTTCTTTTTAACCTCTCCGTCCTGTCCTCCTCGTCCTCCTTTTTAACCTCTCGGTCTTGTCCTCCTTTTTAACCTCTCCGTCCTGTCCTCCTCGTCCTCCTTTTTTCCTTTCTCCGTCTCCCCCTCCAACCCGCCAATCTCGTCTTTTTCTCCTTCGCCATAAACAATTCTTCGTTTCTTTCCCATATACACGTCCGTCGCAATGGCTCAGAAAATCACCCGCGAGCAGTTCGAAGCTGACTTCCCCAAGTTGGTCGACTGCATCATGGAGCACTGCGATCAGTTCAAGCTGCCTGAAGAGTTCAAGGCCTGGTTCTGCCGCGTACGTTTCTGTCTCCTCTTGTCCTGTTCTGTATTTTTGTCTCCGGCATTGCCCCAGCCCACACGCTAACAACACTCGTCTCTATCTAGAGCCTCAAAGCCAATACCACTGGCGGTAAATACAATCGTGGAATGATGGTCCATGACTCTGCCATGCTCCTCCTCGAGGCCCCCCTCTCTGATGAACAACGCTTCCAGGCTAATTGCCTTGGCTGGATGGCCGAGCTCCTCCAGGCCTTCTTCCTAGTCTCGGACGACATCATGGACGCCTCCATTACCCGTCGTGGTGCTCCCTGCTGGTACCTCCAGGAGAACGTCGGCATGGTTGCCATCAACGATGCTTTCATGCTGGAGTCTTGCATCTACATTCTACTCAAGAAGTTCTTCCGTTCTCATCCGGCCTACCTAGATCTGATTGAGCTTTTCCACGACATCACCCTCAAGACCGAGTTAGGTCAGCTATGCGATCTGCTGACCGCTCCTGAAGAAAAGGTTGACCTCAGCAAGTTCTCGCTAGATAAGCACAGCTTCATTGTCATCTACAAGACCTCGTGGTATTCTTTCTACCTCCCCGTGGCCCTGGCTCTGCACCAGCTTAACATTGCCACGCCCAAGAATCTGAAACAGGCCGAGGAGATCCTGCTGCCGCTGGGCGAGCTCTTCCAAATTCAGGACGACTACCTCGACAACTTTGGTGACCCCGAGCACATTGGCAAGATTGGCACCGATATCCAGGATAACAAGTGCTCATGGCTCATCAACACTGCCTTGGCCAAGGCTACGCCCGAGCAGCGTGCTCTACTCGACGAGAACTATGGCCGCAAGGATCCCGCCAAGGAGGCTGTGGTCAAGCAGATATACAACGACATGGGCCTGAAGAAGATCTTTGAAGACTTTGAGGAGGAACGGGCTGCCGCCATCCGTGCCAAGATTGAGAACCTTGATGAGAGCGAGGGCCTGAAGAAGTCGATTATGACGGCTTTCCTGAAGAAGATCTACAAGCGCACCAAGTAAAGGGTAGGGGAGGAATGAGCTCATGGCAAAATAGTTAATGTTAAGTGTCGTGATAATAGTTACCAAGAGTAGCATAGTGTGCGGTGTTATCATTGGCCTTGCAAAGACCAAGTTCAGGCGCTGCTTAGCTTATGTTGTCGCTAATTCACACTCAAACCCTTGTTTTCCATGCCATCATGACTCTGTCCTGTCTCGAATGACTGCATACCTGTCCCACCAAGTGTTCAGCTACTGGCATTTTCCATGTCCATGTTGCTATTTAACCCTTGGTCGCCTGGTCTCGCCGGGTCCCATGCATCCCTTGTCTCGTTGCTTGTGGCCACCCACGTGCTCTTCTCCTTGGGCCCTATCGTCCTGTGGGATATCCGCCCAGCCCGCCACTTGCTCTCTCTCTCTCTCTCTCTCCTTCAAGACCAAGCCAAGACATGCAGGGCTCACGTCCCCATTTGTCTTTTTGCCCTGATTTGGCCCGTAACGTCCTGCCTGTATCTATGTCTGATACGCACGTACATGGTTGTGGTCTAGGTCTGACTTCGGCCGGTCATACCGCTGTTATGATCGGGCCCCAACGTCATCTCACCTTCTTACCGCGCATGTACCATCTTTCTTAGTCAACTGCAATCACAAGGCTAGCATAGCCATTGGCATGGACTGCCTAAAAGTGTTCGCCATGTATTTATTGTACACATATAGTCCATGAAGAATCTATATAACGAGGCAGGCTTATTACGGTTTGATAATTCACTCTATATAAATCCATATCATCCAACGTGATCGGGGAAAAGAGAAAGCGGCATGAAAAAAGAAAACAGCTAAATGGAAGGGAAAATAAACGAAAGAAAAAGAACCCGGGTTCAAGACGGCCTAGACGATGCTCTCAACCGGTCTAACTCATTGATATATCCCCTCTGGCTATATCCCAACACGGGACTTCACATCAAAGGAAAGGAAAAGTCGTTTCGTGGTCGAGTCGTCCATTCCACCAGCTTGTGAAAAAAAAAAAGAAACGCCATCCAGCAAATAGAACAAAGGAAAAGAATTAAAGCAGAGAATGCTCTGAGTCAAGAAAGACGGTAACGCTGATATTCTAGTAGTGTAAGTAGTTGGGTTATGGGTATCCAAAAGTCGATCAAAAGTCGGTTAGAATACAAACATCGACGTCCCATTCTAATGGAACCGTCTGCCATGGGGATCATTGTGACTGGCTACTGCATGCGGTAATCGAGGCATAGGAGGAGCCTCAGCTCTTCGTGCCTTGGCCCCGGTTGCACTACGGCTTCTAGGAGCCGCCGAAGACCCCAAAGTCTCGCTTCGGCCATAGCTGTTCACAAGGCTTTGGCCATAGGCTTGCTGCTGGCCATGGCTGGATGTAGCTCCGAGCCTCCCGCGAGATTCAATTCTTCCTGTGCTTCGCACGGTATTAGTTCGGCCAAGTCCCATTCCAGAGCTGCTGTTGCTGCTGCTACCACCGCCAATCAAGCCACCGCTATTAGATTTCGGTAAGTTGACTGCCGCTGCGGCGGCTACAGTTCCGGGCAAACTACTGTTGCCGCCACCGCCGGCCAGATCAACCAATGGAACGCCAGCAGGTGCCCGCACAGCATGGCCAGGGCGGTCGTAGCGCACAGAAGGCAGGCCATTGTTAAACTCAAGCATTGGCCGCACAGCGTTTGACGCCGAAGCAGAGTTTGTAGCATGGGCAGAGTTGGGGCCACTGCCGCCGCGGCCACGGGAACGCGAACGCGACTTTGTAGTTGAGGAGCTATTGGTTGTGTTTGTGCGACCACGGCTACGGCGTTCCTGATCCTGCGTAAAGGCATTAGGGAGTGGGGGGGGCTGGCTTTGGATTTGCTGAGAGATGGAGTGAAAGCCGCCACTGCTAGTGACGGGAGATGGAGCCACGCGGACACTTTTGCTGCGCGAAGGCAAAACAATTCCACTGTTGATCAGTGATGGACCAGCAGTAAAAGGACTACCCATGTCACGGCCGGCACTAGCAGTGGAAGCTGCAGCGGAAGCTGCAGCTGCCTCCTGCTTACGCTGCTCATACTTGGAGCCCAGAAGTCCAGAGGAAGAGAAATCAGGCTCAACGTCATTCTGGATATTATGATAGGTCGGCTTCCGTTGTGATGGGTGGACGGGAGCTGAAACAGGATTAGTTGACGAGGGTGGTGCATTCATGCTCCCAGCAGCTGCAACGAGTGGAAACGTCGGTGACCTAAGACTCTTGGCAATAAATTTCGAGGGGTGTGGCTGTGTCTGAGCCTGAGACTGATGTTGAGACGGTTGGCTTTTTTGGCGATGTGGCAGAGGGGCAGAAGGCATTGGGTTTTTAGGAGCTGTTTTGCTTTCTTTGCGGCTAGAAGTAGTGTTTTTGTGCGAGACTGTGGTTGACCGAGTCATGCTGGCGATTTTATGTAGGTAGCGCTCACTATCAGGCGCTTTGGTGGTTTCTCGTCTTGTGGGCTTGGTGACAGTCGTGGGGAGAAATTCCTTGCCAAATTCTTCCAGGGGCTTGTCGAAGCGGGACATGTCCATCAAAGGCTCAAAGGCGCCGATAGTGTATGGGGTCTCGTCGACGGAGACCTTCATACGGTGATGCCCTACGCGCGTCACTTCATTCTTTACGCGGTCCACGGGATTCTTGACAGTTGTGGTGGTGGCTGTTATTGTGGACACTGATTTAACTGCGATTTTGGGTGCGACACTGTCTACGACACCCATCTTGTTCACAAGATACCAGCTTCTCCAGGCGTGGATAGCATCATGGAAGCGCCGGCCAATATCAGCGTCATCGGTGCAGAAAAAGTGCACAAAGTTCTCGCCTTTAGGGAATACGGCCTGTTTCTGCAGACTCTTGACGGCATGACAGAAGCGCTTGGGGATCTTTAGTACTTTCCAGGCGGCTGGCCCAACATCCAACGGAGGCTGGAAGATTTCAAAGTCCGATAAATGGCACAGAGTCTGAGCGTCCTTATCAGAAGGCTTGATCCCAGACTTCTTGGACATGAATATCTGGCCCGTCTCGAGAAGCGTAATGTACCGCTTCTGCCACTTTGCCGTACGGCCTGAGTGATACATCTGGAAGCAGAAGCCAGCGGGGGCTTGCGGCGATTTCTGCACAGCTTTGAACGACAAATCCCAGTCGGCAGAAGACGCATCATCGCGGGGGATGATTTGCAATGAGTTGTGGGCGTCAAAATCCCATGAGTTAAGAATGTCTCTTACAGGCTCATAACGCCGGAGTCGACGCTCTAGAAACAACTGGCGATAGCTCTCAGTTATTATGCTGGTCGCAGGGTTGATGTTCTGCGTCATGACATTGGCAGCTGAGTACAGCAGGTCTGATGGTGTAGTGTCTGCAGTGACTGGCAGAGAGATGGTAGAGTTGCCACAGCTGACGGTGACTCTCTGGTTAAGAGGCCGTTGGTTAGCTTAGAAGGGAAGTCTCGCGATAACAAAGCAGCACTTACTCGCTCACCGGCGTTGATTGCAGTAACGGGCGCATCGATCTGGGGAACAATTCCGCCACCACCCACGCCGATAAAGCGCTTAGGAGATGTTTGCAGTGCCATTTGGGGGCTGTGGGTGATTGGTCTAATTGCGCCTATTTGAGGTTGACGTCGTTGGAATAAAATAGAGTAAAAATTCAGGGTCCAGTTGACACAATTAGGGCCTGCGTGAAGGGCTAGACTAAATCCAAGATCCCGAGAATATCCCCTTACAAATTGCAATATTGCGTGAGATAGTGGCGATTCTGCAGTGAAAAGAGAATGAGAAATTAGAGAATAAAAGTGACGAAGGAAATCCAGGGATTTTGACGTTGGTTGTG
>NETT01000093.1:0-22641 GCA_003449175.1 Ceratocystis smalleyi | reverse complement strand
AAAAAACAAAGGAAATGTTGTGGACTGTGTGAACTCTCAAAATTCAGTCCCGAGTGTGATGGTGAGCTCCTTGAGTGGGAGTGGTGGTGCGGCGATGAGGCGTTGGCGATCGCGAAAAGTGTCGTGGAAAAGGGGGCGAGTCGACGACGAGGTTAGCCTCAAAGTTGGGAAAGCGCGGCCTCAAGGCATCACAGCTCGTTATTCGATTAAAAGACAGAGTCTAAGAAAAGAAAAAGAATGAAAAACGGTTATCGGGGTCATAAACGTTGGCCACCATCAACCTGAAAAAGAAAAGGTACCCCCGAGGGTTGTAGGAGGGAGGGCTGAAGCATTTGCAGGTCATGGGATGGGACCCATGACTTACGCCGACTGGAGCCATTGCCACAGCCGCATGCATCCAGCGCTGCTAGCCTCGGCCCGTCCATGCCGCCACGAACCTACCAGCTATTATATTCAATGCCTGCAGTTAAGAAGGATGAGCACAAAGTCAGGATATCCCTACAATGTTAATTGCAGCAACTGTGAGGTGCTTCCTGTTCTACCTCAATTAGGCAATCTTCATATGGTTCCCTTCTCTGTCCTACCGTGGATAGCCCCCCTTTCTGCCTTATCTGACAATAAGGTCTTCCATATCTGGGCCACCATGTAGCTGGCTATTAGTAGTCTTAAAACCAATATTCATAAATTAGTCATATGGCAGAATAGCTTTAGTATAGAATCAGTAGGAGCCGACCAGAAAACTCCACGATGCCCACCTTCAAGCATCATCAGAGTTAGGATATCGCGAAACTTATATTGTCAGAGAAATACATACCGATTGGAGTTAGGCAGAGCTCAGTCTCTGTCGGCCTAGGTCTCTACAGCTCCCCTTATTCGATGGCAAAAAAGAACATTACCGCAGCTTCATGGCAGCGGCCCTTGGCCGGCGGAAGTATGGGATGCTGTACTTTGTTATAGCAATTGCTTGTATTGAAGCTTGGCTTCCTCTTCGTTCTCCTCCCGAGTCCGCAGCTATCAGATATTTCTGTTTGGCTTTACAGCCACGTGTTCTTTTCCGTCATGACTGCTTAGTTGTGTTCTGACAGATTTACTCGCGGCAATATAGATAGATGCCTTTAGTAGAAGAGGCTAATAAAGGGGTGAGCAGAACGTCTAGAATTCAGAAGCGGCGCCACAGTAGCGGAAGGCTGCACAACACTCGACAACCGCCTCATTCCACCAAGCCCAAGCGAGTAAACATTGACATGCTAAATATTATCGGGCCTGGTTGCGTCCTTGCACCTGGATTCCCCATCCAATGCAGGAAACAGAGAGGCGTAAGTAGTAAGATAATAACTTTGCACTCTTCAATAAGCCTGCCGAAACTCAGAGGAGTTAACTGACGGACATGGACATCAATAGCACCAATGCTAATAGCAGACTAGCCCAAGGGTCAGGACCGGGACTCCCTATCGGGGTAAAGCTATAAAATGGGTCTCAAGGGACTTGTACGCTTAGAATAAAGTGTGTGTATGGTCACATTCACCGGACTAGTAATGGCTATGTAGCTCAGTTGAACTAGGTAACTTTATTGCCAGATGAGAACAAGAAATAAACGGCACTATCCAAGATGACCGACCATTTTAGCCTTGTCCGCTCTTGTCTCCCCTCTGAGCAGCTTTTCTGCCACATGTCTCTGCTTTTCTATCTAGGACCAGGTCCTCATCCCTTAACAACTCTGGCTCCAACAGCTGTACTACCAACACGAGGGTTCTCACACCCAATCACTTTTGCCACTAGAATACACCACCGAGGAGCCCTAAGCAACTCAGATACTGATTATGCCATCTTCGTTAGCTAGAGCCGGCTCCAGACTGATCGAGGAGATGGTCCTGAATGAGTGCAGGAAGGGCCTTCTGTTCTGTCCATTCTGTGCACTTGAAGGGCGCATGGCGCACTTCTCCCGGCTCATAGAAAATCAAGGGATTCCAAGTTTTGACAAGTTCTGTCTTCATTGACCTCATGTTGAAGGCCTTCTGTGGTTTTGGGGGTTGTTACGGGTGAAGGCGCAATGCTAACAGACGTATAGAATCTTTATTGTTCGATGGGACATCAAAGGAGTCTAACTAGATGGCTATGATGGTGTGCGGGGTGAACTATATCTACTGGTCCCACTGTGTTCGTGCCCTGCCTCACCGCATTCCATTCTCGGTGTCAAACCGTAATAGGGGTGGGATTTTGCTGAGATCGTCCCACTGCAATGGGAAGGTTCCAGCAACCGTGTGGCCAAGGAATTCTTTAGAATAGAAATTCTCAGCTTCTTCTGGTTTTTCATGGCATTTCTTCTGGTAGCTCATGCCTGACGTGACGTCGTCAATAACATGGTACATGATGCCCGACCCATCGGCGTTGGCCTCGACAAAGATGGTCGTGTGGTAGCGCGTGCCTATTGTGTCAGGGTCTTGCATAGCAAGGGCGAATCGAAGCTTCCACACCCTGTTTTGCTGGGGCTTTTTCGCGTCTGTGTTCTCAGGAGACATATCAACAATGCAGTCCCATTCGATAGTAAAGTCGTATAGCTTGAGGTAGTAAGATTCGAATAAATGAATGCTGTATTAGGGCATGATTATAAAGGGATGTACTATGTCAGTCCAGCCAAGGCTGTGTCCTACTGAGAAGACTGAACATGACAAATCCAGGACATCCCTGCAAGGCTCTCTATAGCTTAATACATACAGGCAAGCAAGCCCCTGCGAATCTTGAGTTTTTCATTGCATTATGTGAGCGGCTAACAACACGAGTTTAAGGCTTTTCACAGCTGCACATGATCATGAAGAGATGTCACAAGCCTGGAGTGGAATTTGGAGGCTATTAGGGGAGATAGGGATCAGTTCAGAACTAGGAGATATGCGGCTTAAGCTAATTGGTAATGAAACTAACCTCTACTATTATTCAGTTTAGGGCTTACACCCTAAGTCTTAAAGTCTACAGACTATCCTGTGTTTCTAAATCTCAACATTTCTCTTCCCATCAAAGGGCTTCTCAAACCACTCATGTCGAAATCAGTGTTGAAGAATCTCCAGCCCCTCTTTGTCCCGCTATTTGACGGGCAAATATCGAATACTACAGTGATGAGACTCACAAGGTAGCCCCCCGGCGAAGCCAAAGAATAGCTGAACAAAATCAACGGCAAGCTGAACAGCAACTGAACTCGGAGAACCCTCAGAGTCCGACATCTGATCCAATGGATATGTCAAGTTTTGCCTTTGCTCTCACTATTATCTCCTCTCATCCAAATAAAAAACCCTATCGCCAGGCCATGGAAGCGGGAAATTCAACTCTCCTGCAGCAAGCTTTTGATCAAGAGATGAATGTCCACTTCGAAATTCTCACATTTAGCCACGCAGTCCCCCTCCAAGGGCGTCACGTCAGCCTTGCCATCGCGATGGGTACTCTGGACACAAGAGACTCCTCATCAACCAGCCCGTTACAAGGCTAGATAAGTAGTCTGTGGCAAATTTCAACTTGTGACAGAGTCCGAGACTTTCTCTGCAGTCACCAGCGCAGATACACTCCAGAAATCGCAAACTTACAACAGCTGCTGATTCTGTACTGCGATAGCACGAATGCTATAGCCAACATGAGCCGCCCTGAAGCTATGAAACGATCACAGTCTGTTGTCATGCACATGCCGCCCGTGGTAATGTAGTTCACGTATTTTTTCTTGACTTTATACTCCGGGTGATAGGGCTAGTTAGGCTAGTGCATGTCAGAATGAAAGTATAACGGATAACAGATGTGTAGAAATTATACAAAATATGACGTATTATTACCGCACGCTGGTTTTCGGCAGCGATCAATACCGAGCTATAATCTTTCTCTGTTTTTCTTTTCTATGCAACTGGAAGGCTTGTTGAGGATCCTGGAACCATGTACTTTAGTAAAGCATAAGGTTCTCTACAGCCACCGTATAACCTAGTATGTTGTAATTCTAGGCGTAAGCTCTTCACATCCCTATGATATTCTTGGTTTCTTGATCTCGTAATCTTATTCTACACGGGAAATGTTGTGGATGGCTAGTGAGCCCGTTGGTCAGCTTTACAGGGGGGATTATCTCTACTCCTTTCTTACATGTCTCTCGCTCAATCGACATTGTGCTCAATATGTTGGCCATGGCAATCCATACACTCGCCTCGCCGAGATGCTTCCCAATACACACTCTACGACCAAACCCAAAATGCCCGCTGGGAAGCGGCTCATCGGAGCCACCCTCTGATCGCGGGAGGTACCGGTCTGGATTGAATGTTTCTGGATTGGAGTACACTGCGGGGTCATGGGTCATGGCGCGAGCATTTGCAAAGACGTACGAGCCGGCTGGGATCAAATAGCCGCGGTAAATGTCATCTTTGAGAGATCGATGAGGAACTCCTAAGGGAGACACTGGGATCCACCGTAAAGTCTCTTGCAATACAAGATTGAGGTATGGCAGGGACGGGCGGTCTGCAAATGTAGGAAGTCGTCCAGAGCCTACGACTTTGTCTAGCTCTGCTTGTGCTTTTCTCTGTACATCTAGTCTAAGGACCATAGCAAGGATAAATACAACTAGCGTACTCCAGGTTGTGTCTTGCCCTGCTGCGTAAACTGCTGCTGCTGCACCCTTGATATCAGCTTCATCCAGGGTTGGTGTCTGGCCTGAATCTATCTCCATTTGTCTCTGGGCTAACAACGTGGTGATGAGTGACGGCTGCCGTTCGCTGGGCGCTAGGGCAGCTACTGCAGTAAAAGGAGCATCATGTATTTTCTTGATAGCCCAGCGCCAGTCATGGGCAAACCTCAAGCTACGATCATGAAACAAGGACGGCAGCGATCGCAAAAACGGAAAAAAGTCAACTGGTGTACCTCCTGGTGCCCCACTATGACCCAGTGCATAGCTAGCATCTTCAGCAATGGTTATCCATGGCGAGTCTTTGGAAAGCAGTGGTATTCCAAAGCCGGCTCTTAAAACAATTGCCGTCGAGTAGCGGCGAAGAGAAGTTTCCCACGTAGAGGGGCTGGAAACAAAAGAACGTAGTAGAATTGCGGCCTCTGACTCTTGTAGACTACGGTACGCTATGATGGAGGACTTCTGAAACGACCTTTGTAGCATTTTGCGATGCTGTCGAAACTTCGGGCCCCATGGCAGAAAGCTTAAGATTCTCCCCCAGCCCATTTCTTCGAAAAGAATGAACCGTGGCCGGTCAGAGAAGTTGGCCCCTCGCTTATCAAGAAGATCGACAGCAGCAGTCACAGAATTGAGTACGATAATATATTGGCCGAGGACGCGAAATGAGAGGATATCAGATTTGAGTTCCCGGCCCCATTCTATGTAGGCATACTCCGGGTTATCAGTAGGAATGGCCCGAAGATGACCAATGACAGGCTCTCCGGGCGGCCCAGGGGGCAATGGAAGATGGCATGTTCGGCGACAAGGGAGAAAGTAGCGCAAGATGAATATCACGGCTATAGCTACTGCGATGAGTAGTAATGAAGGTATTTGGAGGGCTGCCGAAGCTAACATAATGGTGACACCCATTTCAACAGATTGTCGATGAGGTACGAGCAGGCGTATTGGCGAGCTAAAGATAGTAGAGGCTTCAAACATTTAGCCTTGATAAATCGCCTTAACTTTGCATGGAGCGTTCTGAGCTGTGCCGTAACAACAAGCAGCACTGTCGGATGCTGATGACATGCAGCCTTGAGACTAGTGAAACAGTCAATCGGGTAGGCGCGACTTGAGATCGTGGGAGGCCTTGAAAGCCTATATCACATGTAGCCAGCGTCAAAACTGGAGTAGCAACTATGGTTAAGTCGAAGTTACCAACATCGGCCCAGACACGAGCGAAAGAAAAGTGCTCAGCTTCCAGGTAATTATGTGCGCAAAATTGCACCACGCCATCTTCTCATAGTGTTCCTCTCTGATAAATCAAAAGTGGGTCGCATGAGTCGGGGTTTTTCATCTGCTAGGACCATTGCCACGGATAAGAGCAGTCACCATCACTGAACCCATGGTTGCACATGGTTTAGAGTAAAGTAAACGTAACATGTACATACATGTACATACATGTACCTGTATCAGTGCTTTCATAATAAATGTCTCGGTGCTTCGAGGCCATCTTGAGCCTCGGTAACACAGGATGGTGCTGCTTAAGGAAGGTACAGGTTTTCTAGAACCAAGATCACCACAAATCCCCCAATGAAACAGGTTATTGCTTTGCATGGAGGCGGAAGGCACTGAATGGAAAACTCCACTTTAGACTTCACTTTCATTAACAGATTTGTTGTTGATTGTGGGAGTTGTCAAGTCACTCGCCCTGCATAGCGACGTAACCCTGATAACAAACAAGGGTTAGGTGCCGGAATCTTGCCGGAATCTAGCCAAAGGTGAGAAAAAAATGACGCTTGTCTCAAATAATCCTATCAGTCTTGCATATTTTGCCTGTTTGGCTTGATACTTGCATATTTTTCTTTGCTGTTGCCCGTTCGCTTCTGTTTGCCCGCTCCATGGCAAATTGTCCCACTAGTAGAAGTGACACCAACGACTATGGTGCTGCAGTTCAGAAGCCTCCCATCAAAAGACAAGCCTTGGCCTCTGCACTTGCATCCGCGCCTGAATCCGTACCTGCATCCGTACATGCATCCACCACACCTGAATCGGCGTCTGTATCTATATCTACACTTACGCCCGCATGTAGTTCGCCTTTAGGCCCTGCCGCAGCGGCGGTTGGATCCCAAGCCGAAACCAAGGATCAATTTCACCCTCCGTCCCAGCCTCAACCGCCCGCGCCTCTCGCAAAGCCTATCCGACGTCGAGGCACCGTTGCCTGTGGCCGTTGCCGGCGGCTGCGATCTAAATGTGTCCATGATCATCCGACCCCACCTTGCCAAGCCTGCAAGCTAGTTGGCGGCTTAGTTGAAACACAATGCAGCTTTCCAAAGCGCGGGGAGAAGGATGTGGACCGGCAGTTTCGGCGAAGAACAGCGACTGCTAATGCGGCTCAGCAAATCGAAGCCAAGAAAGGAGCTGCTCCTGTGACAGTCTCGGAGTCTGTTGCGAGTTCTTCTAGCGATAACCATACCGACAAATCCGTATCAATTCCGGCTCAAAATGATGGGCTCTGCTCCTCGGCGGTAGCCCCCGTAAGCTACACGTGCAGTCGCCCTCCCCGGCCACCTGTAGCTGCTGTGCCGATTCCGCGTTGCCCTGATCCGCCGGGGTCCTCTGATGCAAGGTCTCTTCTCCCACCCATCGATGAAGTAGTTGAAGGCTGCCGCATATTTGTCACCTCCTACTTTCAGCTTGGCTTTATTCCCAAGTCGATCTTTTTGGAACGACTACTACGGCCGTCTGAAAATGTCAGCACCTTCCTTCTCTGTTGCATTCTCTGTATTTCCGCGCGCTTCACCCCCAAGCTAGTCCAGCGGTACGGCGGCGCCCGCAAGGCGACCGATTATTTTGTCGAGGCATCGCGGCGGATGGTTCCTACAGAAATGTATCTCCCGTCGCTCGAACGTATCCAGGCGTTCTTCTTGCTTGCCATATCGCAATGGGGGAACGGCGACAAGGATCGCAGCAGCATAGATATGGGAATTGCCGTTAGGATGGCTGCTTTACTTAAGCTTCACTGCGAAGAGTCCTACGTCTTACCGCCTCATGCACCAGCCGAACAAATCGTCCAATCAGAGAGTGCACGGCGGACGTTTTGGATGATCCAGAGTCAGGAAAATCTACACTCGGGATACAAGACCCCCGCTCCTTTCCCCCTGGAAGACATCACAACGCTTTTGCCCTGCGACGAAAAGGATTTTGCTTTTGGCGATATCCCTACGGAACGTGCGGCAATGGCCGGAACCCCACCGGGCTTTGCTAACCCTAGTCTTGTCTACTCTCCTCGGCGCTGTCTCTTTGCAACACTCATCCAGGTCCATGGGCTTTGGGGAAAGGTGGCACGCCGTGCCTGTCGCACTGATCACAGCATCAACAAAGCCCCCCCGTGGGATGCGTCGAGTGAGTATGCACGCACGATAGCGGAATTAAATGAATGGGAAGCCTCTCTACCACAGGATCATTGCTTTTCGGTATGGAATCTCCGGGGCTGGAAATCGGAGAGCTTACATTTAGCTTATCTAGCTGTTACTATGGTCATACGACTCAGCCATATCGTCAGTCGGCGTATCTACCTTGAGGATATGCTGGCAACGCTGACGTCATCCCCACCGGACCAGAATTTGCCTGCGTCAACGCCCAGCATGGCCCCCGACGCCGACGAGCCGGTTCCCAATATCCCAACAACTTCGACCCGGGAAAGCTACCCGGATGCTCCAGACGGATTCTGGGCACAGATGGCAACAGAACTGTTCACCAACGTGCAGTCCCTCCACGAGCAAATCGACGCATTCTTTTCTATGAGGTCCCCCGAGGAAGGCTTCCCGCAAATTCTTGTCTTCTGTGTGTATATGTGCGGCTCCCTGGCCTCATACCTATGGCGCTCGCCCAGTCTTTGCCCAGAGCTAGCTCCTCGCGCCGAGATAATGGCAAATAGAGCATTGGAGGTTTTGAGCGAGCTCCACCCGGCGTGGCCCATGAGTTCCAAGTGGCAGAAGGGCCTGCAACAAATAGCAACTCCACTTAACGGCAAGAGCACAGTGGAAGGGTCTTCAAAGAACCAAGCCCTATTACCATTGGAAAGACGACCGGAAGGTGCATCTGATTGCGAATCCAATACATGCCAAGTCCCAGGCACCGTTTCCCACTTTCCGGTCCGGCATCAACAGCAACCACAGTCCCACGGTCCGTCTAATACACAATACCAACATCTTGCTTCAAATCTGCATGTCCAACAATCATACGAAACACACTCTAGCCATCCGCATAGCCAGGGTATGCATTCTTTCCCCAACGAGCTATTTGACGCTGAGCTCACGGCCTTCCTACAAGGCGACTTTCAGTTTGAGAGCTTTGATAGCAGCTGGGGGGGGACACCGTCAACCTCGGATAAGAAATGACATAAATAACATGACATAAAGCGGCGATATCTTTGCTAGTGCATATAAAAAGCAAAGTCACATAGTCTTCAACATAACATGAGCGACGATGACCAAAAATGCCCGAGAAAAAGCCATTATGGACAGTGAATCTATACTATTGATGCGAGTAGAACGCAACTAGTTTGCGTTTAGGATGGCGATGCGATCAGCCGGCGGAAACTTCCTTTTTTCTAGGGGGGAAGGAAAATAGACAGCCTTAAGGCTAGGGCAGGCAGCTGCTAGTGTTTTGAACGCCGGTGCTCTACCCGGCTCTAGGAGCGCACACCATGGGGTTGGGACCGGCACGGACCCGGTCCACCAATAAGTTTTGGGCAAACATCACAGCAGTAGCGTCATTCCATCTGATCTGGGCTGGGCTGGGGTCATTTTATCAATATCAGCATCCTTGCTTCCCTGTCAGGCTATCCCACCCTAAGCCGGATAACTTGAGTCCCTGGGCATGTGCATCGGTAGGCTTGAGCAGCAACTTTCAAGCCCTCTCTTGTTAGTTAGCACCAAAAAGAGATGGCTTTCTTTAAGCAGGTCCCGGTGGGTCGTACAGCCGGCTATCTGCAGACTCTCGAAGGACAGAAATCTGTTTAATATCGAGTCTGATTGTTTGAGGTACATCCGACCGTCTGTCCAATCATAGAATCTCATAGCCCGACTCACAAATATCTGCCCTTCAAAAGCTGGGGAAACTGCTATACTAAGGCCTCAAAAACTCTATTACAAATAGTTTCTGCCTAATGACGAGCCTGCAAGTTTCAAAGCTCAAGTCTTGCATGAAGCTTCCCTTCTAGGACAGAGCTTCTTTGCTCGTGGATTGACAGGATCGTGGGGTTGAATGCCATGGGCAAGGGCATTAATAACCTAGGTGAGGGGAAAGCCAAGGTTGTGATACTTCAGTGTGGCTCCAAATTGTGCGCTGTATAGAGCCTCTTGTTGCGCCCCATGTCTAGTCCCTTCGAAGAAGAACGGGAAAAGGCCCATTTATTGCTACTTATCTACCTTCAGTTTGTTTTCTAGAAGGCGCCTTTTTCCTGAGAGGGCAACAATCATAGATAAGCTCGTCCCTTCACCGGTCTCACTGAACTTCGAAGAAATGCAAATATGACAGCCAATCTTCACGCCAATGCTAGCAGACTATTTTCCGTTTGGGGGTCTCGGAAAGCCGAGGGAAAGAGGGGGGTAAGAGGGGGGTAAGAGGGGGTAAGAGGGGGTAAGAGGGGCGAGGGGGTGAGAGGAGTGAGAGGATGCGGAAAACAATCTGAGCACTGTGCCATGTACCAGATACCTTGTACTTCCCTTTCATTTAGCCACCAACTTGCTAGCAACCCATTTGTGGCAAAACAACGCTAATCAACGCACTATTCACCCTAACCCTACGTGTCTAGGATTGTGCACGCTTAATCTTTGCTTTCATTTTAACGAGCTGTGATCTTATGGCTTGAATTTTGCTGCTGCTAACTTTTGTTACAACTCATCATGAGACTTGGTCGCCGCTCCTGCCGCCTCAATGCCCTTCTTGACCATGCTAGTAATAATCTCAAAGGCAATTTGTGCGCCTAAAAGAGCCGTGGTTTCTCCAGCATCGTCGTAGCTGGGACTAACCTCCACAATATCAGCACCAACAACATTAAGGCCTTCAATGCCTCTGAGAATACGAATGAATTCTCTGGCAGTCCAGCCGCCGGGCTCGGGCGTCCCGGTTCCAGGGGCCAGACCGGGCTCGATAATGTCAATATCAACGGACAAGTAGACAGGGTTCTCAGTGCCCAAGCGCTCCATGATAGTGTTGATAACGCCCCCAATGCCAATATCGTCGATATCATCGGCCAGGATGCGAAACCACCCCTGTTCGGTGTCATCCCTAAAGTCAGCATCATCAACACCAGCTAGGCGTGTGCGGATCCCTCCATGGACAGAGCCATTGGCTATCAAGCCCTCGCTGTGAGCCATCCAAAAGAAACTACCGTGAGTGAAGAAGCTCTGAGGAAAGGCCTCGCCCGGCGCAGGGATTGGTACCCAGACAGAAGGGTACTTGGCAGGGTGCCATGTGTCTAAGTGGGCATCAAAATGGAGCACATTGATAGGCCGGCCGTATGCACTTTTTAGGGCACGCAAAGCAGGAAGAGCAATGCTATGGTCGCCGCCAAGCGAAACTAGCTTGGGCTTGCCCCCGGTATGGATCGGGGCTGTGGGAGAGCGCTTGGAGAGCTCAGCGTAGCCTTCGGTCATCTGGCGCAGGGCGAGGCCATTGTCAAAAGGAGAGACGTTCATATCACCGCAGTCAACAATGCGGGCCCATGAAGAGTAAGGGTTGATGCCAGCACGGTAGTTGAAACTCCGGAACGGCGTCTGGCGAGAAGATCCAGAGCGCAGCGCGCGAGGCCCAAATCGGGTGCCTTGGGTAAAGCAATGTTAGCAGAGAATAAACGACAGAAGCGGCTGACTATGTAGCACATACCAGGGCGATAACTGACGGATGTGTCAAAGGGCACTCCAATGACACCAATGTCAAACGGGTACTTGTCTTCGACCAGGCACTTGACATGCGGGAGATGGGCAAAGGTCTGGATACCTGCAAAGCCCCACTAATAAAGAACGAGAGTTAAGACATGAAGTGCAGCGCAAGTTCACAGTGGCAACTTACATCAGTCCCCCATTTTTCCTCAAGAGAAACATCGGCACGAGAATCATCGCTAGCCTGTGCATGATGGTCTTTGTTGTGGGCAGAGCCGAAGCCCAGTGTTGCCAGTATCAGAAAATGCTTGAAGCCCATGGTATGGAATTGCTAGGCTGTTGCAAAGCATCTGGATCTGGAGGAGAATAGAAAATAGGAGAGAAGAGAAAGCCTATCAGCAAGAACACAGATTTGTATTGCTAATTCGAAAGTGGAGGGAACCGTATCCACAACCAATTAGTCCTCCGACTACTAGCAGCTCGATATTATTGAGCGGCAAACAAAGCAGCGCCGCCTTTCGCTTTACTGGTTCTTAACGATCCCTTCTTCATGTCAGTTGATAATCCCACCCTCTCTCTCTTATCTCCAAGTGTTTCATTGAAGCCCTAGACCCTAGACGCCTCTTCGGTGCGTGCGCCGGCTTTATTTCTCGTACTATGCTCCAAGTACCCCTACAAGGGCCATAAAAGGTTAAGAGCCCAGTGTTCCACAGGGCGCTACGTCTTGATGAGGAAAAAGAGGCGACGGAGAGATGTCGACAGGCAAGACGTGAAGATAAGAGGTTAAAGTTGAAAGCTAGGACATTGGGACTAGGAAAGGTTAGGTTGCCTGCTGTTTTAGTGGAGAGGAGCCAAGCCAACGATAGAAAGATAGGACAGGATGAATGGCCCCTACCTCCCACCCTACAAAATCCGGCTGACCAAGATCTGTTACATACTGATTTACAGCACCTGCTTATCAGAGATTGGAATGCTGGGCAGCAACTCCGGGGGAACGAGAGAGAGAGGGGTGAGGTGAAGTGAAATAGCTAGTTCTGAATAAGGCAACAAGTATCGGTGAAATTTTGTGATAATTACCTCGACTAAACTCGATCGAGCCCTCGTGCATGGCGCGTCTTCCATCTCTAGATAGGGACTCACTGAACAATGCACACAGGAGCGATGGAAGAACCGGGCGATCCAGGGCCAAGAGACGGATGGAGGGGAAAAAAACAAAAGGTGACTGGGTCAATGGAATATGAGGAGTGGGACGAGCGTCAAAGCTATCGACGTTGAGGTAGGATGGTTTCATTTTCCTAGTCCTTTCCACTATACATCGTGTCCCCATTTCCTTTTGAAGGATATAATGCTACGAGAAACCCCTCCTTCTCCCCATTTCTAGGCTGGACTTTCATCTCCACCATCTGTCTTTTTTTCTGCTCGCTATCACTTTCGTCCCCCATAGTCCTTCTTTCTCTCTTTTCTTTTCTAGAAAAATACCTCTCTTACCGTCTTTTTTCCCCCTTGATTACCCTTTGCGTTACTGTTTCGCTATGGGTAGCTCATCTGAACTTGGCGTCAAGTCCCCTGAGGTAGCCTCTATGCAGGCTGGGGCTACCAAGCTAGAATTCACGGAGACCAAGCGTGGTCTGTCTCCCCGTCACGTGCAGCTCATGGCTATTGGCGGCTCCATTGGCACCGGCTTGTTCGTTGGAATTGGTGATGTTCTCGTCAAGGCTGGCCCTCTGTCTCTTGTTCTCGGTTACATCTTCTGGTCTGTTCTCTTCGTCTGGCCCAGCTACCTGTGTGTTGCTGAAATGGCCGCCTACCTACCTGTCAAAGGCTCCATTTTTGAGCTTGCTGCCCGCTTTGTTGATCCCGCTCTCGGTTTTGCTATTGGCTGGACGTATTTTTACGCCTCGGTCATGCTTGTATGTGTGGAATACTCGGCTGTCGCTACGATCATGGGCTACTGGGACTCAGAAATTAACCCCGGTGTATGGATTGCCATTTCTATGGTCATCTGCATTCTACTCAATGTGGTTGCCGTCAAATGGTACGGCGAAGCTGAGTTTATCATGGCCTCAACCAAGATCATCATGCTTATTGGCCTGCTATTTGTGACCTTCATCACCATGGTCGGTGGAAACCCCAAGGGCGATGCCTATGGGTTCCGCACCTGGAAGGAGACAAGCGTCGTGCAGAGCTACCATGCGGACGGCGCCGAAGGCCGCTTTCTCGGATGGTGGAAGGTTATCCTGTATGCTGGCTTCACTGTTGCTGGCCCCGACATGATTGCGCTGGCCATGGGCGAGATCCAGAACCCCCGCCGTACGATTCCCCGCGTTGCCCAGCTAATCTTCTACCGCCTGCTATTTTTCTACGTCATTGGTGTATTTGCCGTTGGTATCATTTGCAGCTCGCGTGACCCTACACTGATGGCCGCTATCGATGGCAGTCTTCCTGGTGCTGCGGCTTCCCCCTGGGTTATTGGTATTGTGAACTTGGGCATCAGCGGCCTTCCGCACGTAGTGAACGCGGGTATCCTTCTTTCGGGTCTCTCTTGCGGCAACGCTTACCTGTACTCGGCTTCGCGAACTCTTTACGGTCTCGCGCGTGGTAAGTCTTTTCGTCTCTTTTTTTGTCTTTTCCCCTCTGTCCCAGCTTGTATACTAACATTGCCTCTTTCTCTCGTATAGATGGCCAAGCCCCCCGCTTTCTACTCAAGTGCAATGACGCTGGTGTTCCCTTGTACTGCGTTGGTGTTGTCTCTGTGCTGACCACCATTACCTTCCTCGTCTGCTCCAACTCGGCCATCACCGTCTTTTATTGGTTCGTTGATCTGACTACAACCGGCCTTATCGCCACATATCTCGGAATGATTATTGTCTTCGTTGGCTGGAGCCGTGCCCGCAAGGCCCAGAGTCTTGCTGACTCCGACTTGCCCTACGTCGCCCCCTACACCCCCTACATCTCATACGTCTCCCTGTTAATTGGCACCCTAGCCATCATCTTTGTTGGGTTTGACAAGTTCCAGCCTTGGAAAACCCAGGGCTTTATCACCAGTTACTTCTGTGTGCCCTACTCGCTAATCATGTTCTTTGGCTGGAAGTTCTACAAGAAGACATCACTGATTGCGCCTGAGAATGCCGATCTAGTATCTGGCAAGGCTGAGATTGATGCCGAGTGTGCTAAGTGGGAGGATGGTGGCATGATGGAGAACTACAAGCGTGAGATGGCTTCCAAGTCATTTTTGCAGCGCACATGGATGAAGATGTGGTCATGAAGGGACTACTAATTCTCTTTGGTTATGGTCATGGTTGTTATTTTTTCTGTTTTTTTATGTTTTCTTTTGCCGATTCGGTTAGATAATAGCCCGAATGCTTGATGAGAGGTCTTGTCCATGAATATTCGACGAATGCTTTGTTAGCTATACCACATAGTTGATCTGTTTATTTTTAGTTTTCAAGCTTGACTTGAATTTCTGTTATTTGTCATGCCATACCATACCCACGTGCCAGTTTGCCTCATTGCCGGATTAAGCATGCCTTTGTTCTCTTTATTATCTTTGCTCGCCGCGGGCGTTTGACATGAGAACTTGGGCAAAGGTGTGGCGGTCCATAAATTTGCGCGGGCTGAATCAAGAGGGCGACGTAATGGTGCAGGAAGACACAGAGGGCAGGCCATCCTTCTAAGCACTGCTGAAAATGCGATCCTTCACCTTCACACATGCGTGGGACAATGTGGAGGTGAAGGCTGGTGACGTGGAGACTTGAGGTGTGGAAGCGGCCAAACAAAGCTCGACGTATTTCTATATGAGGACACGTCGAAATGATAACAATACGGCTCACATGTTTTGGTCAACAGGCCTTTCTGTGGCCCTGACGCGACATATGGGTGGGGTTGAGCTGCAGGTAAAAACTGTTATCATAGACCAGAGTACTCCTGCCAAATTCTGTAAGAATGATACTCGAGAATTGGCAATTCCAGAATCGGGACCTTTTTCAAATCAAATGCCTCGAGTCCAAAGAACCAGTTACACAATCATTATGAAGTAACTTCCTAATTTTGCCGGACTTGCCGCTTTTTTTGCCGGACCCACAAATATCTCGAGTCTTAACAGCGCCCATCCGGCTTCCTTGGGCTATTAAAATGAAGTGTGCTGTTGGCAGGCCGCCCCAGCTTTCCGGCAGCAAATCCTGAGAACTTTGCTTGTTGTGACTATACTATTTCTAGACGTTTACACAGAGACGACTGACGTGCATGCATGTGTAACCTTGGCTCAAATTATCTCGAAGTTTCAATGTTCAATTGCAACCGCTACTTCGTCTCAGGGGAGGCTTTTCTCTTCTTTCGCTTAGATAAGCGTAGCCACGCTTAGATCGAAGCGCTGGCGACATCAAAGTACTTATCAGTGCTTATCGCGCCAATTATATTGTCCAGGCTGCTTCTATCTACTACGCTGGGAGCGCAAGCTTTTAGTGCAACTATGGGCGCAGATCTTTTTCAAAAAAAAAAAAGGTCTGGCCTCGTGGTCGTGACACGATCAAGAAAGATCAAGACTTAAGCGCACAAAGGGTGCTATCTGGACTGGAACAGTTTCTAGTTTTCGTTTCCCTCGCTCTTCGCTCACTTCCAGGCCTACACAGTTGTTTATATAGTCAACTATCGTGTCCGGCGCCACCCACCTGCCATTACTGCCCTTTACTCGAGCCATTCTTATATCATATCTCATTCTGCCCTCATGGATCTGAACGTGTCGGAGAAGGGCCAGGCCCCTTCGCTGCAAGTGTCCACACCGTCAGCTGCCATACCACGTAGTAATGGTGGCTGGAAGACAGCTGTTAGTCGGGCTCTGAAATCTGGCCGACTGGAATACAACGGCCATGAGCCAATCCCAGAGTACGAAAGAACCAACACCAACTTTCTCGATGTCGGCACACTGTGGTTTTGCATGAACGCCAATATCTTGCCGTAAGTTATCCACACAATCCCCTCACATGTCATGTATAAGACGACCCGCTAATAACAACCCGTCCACCTAGAATCACGTTTGGCATGCTGGGAACCTCAGTATATGGACTTTCATTACGTGACTCGTCTCTCATCATCTTATTCTTCAATCTGCTGACAGCCAGTGTTGTCGCCTTTTTGTCGACCCTGGGTCCTAAAACTGGCATGCGCCAGATGATCCTGGCCCGCTACAGCTTTGGCCGCTACCTCATCTGCGTGCCTGTAGTGCTCAATCTAGCCACTCTCACGGGTTTCTGCATCATCATGGCAGTCATTGGCGGCCAATGCCTATCCGCTGTATCAAGCGGCAAGTTGTCACCATCTGTGGGCATCGTGGTTGTGGCCCTCATTGCCATGGTTATTTCGGTTTTTGGCTTTCACACGCTGCACATCTTCGAGCGCTATGCCTGGATTCCAACCATCATTGCGATTGCTATTGCAGCTGGCGCTGGCTCAGATAGACTCAGTGAGCAGGTTGTCCCCGAGTCGTCTGCTACAGCCCCTCAAATCATGTCCTTTGCCATGATTGTATCTTCGTATATGCTGCCGTGGGGCTGTCTTTCAAGTGACTTTTCCACGTATATGTCTCCCAAAGCCCCCTCATGGCGCATATTCACTTACTCGTACATCGGCCTAGTCCTCCCGACGATTCTGCTGATGACTCTCGGTGCAGCCATTGGAGGTGCAGTCAGCAACGTGCCTGAGTGGGAAGAGCTGTACAATGAGACGCTCGTTGGCGGGGCCCTGGCCGGTATGCTTCTGCCACTGCATGGCTTCGGCCGCTTTATCGTAGTCATTCTGTCGTTTAGTCTGCTGGGCAACCTGGCAGCCACATCGTACGCTATCACGCTGAACTTCCAGCAGCTCGCCGCCCCATTCAGCCGAGTTTCGCGGTATATCTACGCAGTGCTGTTGACTGCTATCATCATCCCCGTTTCAATCCCGGCTGCCAAACACTTCCTGGTCAGTCTTGAAAACTTCATTGCGCTTATAGGCTACTGGTCTGCGGCCTTCCTCGCTGTTGTGACAGTTGAGCATTTCGTTTTCCGCAAGGGCGACTGTGCCCAGTACGACCCAGAGATTTGGAACGATGGGGCTAGACTTCCTCTGGGCGCTGCTGCCATGAGTGCCTGCGTGCTCTCGTTTGCGCTGGTTATTCCGAGCATGGCACAGGTGTGGTGGGTTGGGCCGATTGCGGAAAAAACGGGCGATATTGGTCTTGAGGTCGCATTCGCCCTGACCTCTCTGCTGTATGTTCCGTTCCGAGCAGTTGAAAATAAATACTATCGTTAAATCATAGGGCTTCGGCTGTCTAGGCGCCGAGATTGGGTTTAGTCGCGCGAAAGGAGTTCGTATAATGTTGCTTTGATTTTTATCTATATTGTATATAGCTGAGCGTGATAGACGCGACCACTCTCTCTTTCTGTCTCTCGCCCTATTTCGCCGACAAAAGTCATGCACTTTCAAAATTTCGTCAACTGTTTCATGTTAGTCAAACAGCCATTTAAGCTTCATATTTCTCCGTTAATAACCGTAGGGGGTCTGGCGCGCTCAGGGCAGTGTTAGCCGAGGAGAGCCGTCAATTCGTCGTCCCAACTTTCCCTACTGATCGTCAAGATTAAAAGGTAAATCATAGCACTAATAGTGCAGGATGTGACCAGGATGAGTCCCATACTAACGGCCAAATCTCCATTATAACGACAACAATAGCAGGTGTAGTGCTTTATCTTCCCAGTTGGGGAGGTTCTTTTCCGTCGTATTGCTGTGAGAGACCAGTCGGTAGACGTTAAATAATACAAACAAACAAATGTAGTGCTTTATCTACAGCAATCCCCTGTCCTGTCTGCCAAATGCCCTCATGCTCCTTAATCTTAATATATTGCACAATATGAAACCAGGATCTAACCCAAAATCAACTGTCCAATTTTCCAGGTCCACTGACTCTAAACAGGCTCCCACTAATGACTACACTTCCTCGTGGTTTTTACTATTGCTTTATAATGATGTACATCCCCAGATGCTACGATGTAGCTGCTATGCTTTAGTTCTCTGAGCACTCATCTTTTGCTTCTCTTTTTTATTTTCTTTCCCTTTCTCTTTGCCCTGCTCTCAGCCGGGCTGGTTCCTGGTCTTTCAACGTTTTGTTTTCCTAGGTGATCAAAGACCACGATGTTTTTCTTCAGAGCTGTGCTCTACGCCCTGGCGGCTGTCACCTCAACCGTTCATGCGGCAGGCGTTGTTGGGCGCCCCCAAGGTTTTGCCAAGGACACTACTGGCGGTGGGGACCTGGCCCCCATTTCTCCGGCCGACATTAACGAGCTCAAAGAGTGGCTAACAGATGCAAAACCCCGTGTTATCCTTCTTGAAAAGGAATACAACTTTATCGGCAGCTTGGGCTCTTGCAAGGACTGTGCCTGCTGCATTCCCGACAGCAACACTTGTGGCAGCTCGGGCCAAAATGCCATCGACGTCATCGACTGGTGCAAGGACGCCCCCAAGATCAAGTGTACCTACAACAATGTCACTCGTATCGACGTGGCTTCTAACAAGACTCTCATCGGCCTTGAGGACAAGGGAGTACTCCGCGGTGCCGGCCTGCGTTTCACGGACGGAGCTTCCAATATTATTGTGCAAAACGTCCACATCACCGAGCTCAACCCAGAGTACATTTGGGGCGGCGATGCCTTTACCATGAGCGACTGCGACAACATCTGGATCGACCACGTCAAGATCTCGCTCATTGGACGGCAGATGATCTCAATGGGCTTCGAGTCAAGTAAGTGCAGCTGCATCTAAATGCGTCGTTTTTTTCTCTGTACCTATCAGCTAACACCCGGGTTCTTTTGCAGGCGGACGCGTCACCATATCCAACACCGAGTTCGACGGCCGGACTTCATGGTCTTCCAGCTGCGATGACCACCACTACTGGACCATTCTCGGTATGGGCACAAAAGACCATGTCAGCTTCTACGGCAATTGGATTCACCACACCTCGGGTCGTGGTCCCGACCTCGGCAAAGACAGTGTGTGGCACCTGTTCAACAACTACTGGTCCGATGTGTCTGGACATGCCTTTTCTGTCTTCCCCGAGCCCTCGGTATTTGTCGAAGGCAACGTGTTTGAGTCGGTCAAGTACCCTAACTACGGCACTGGTGGCACTGGAATGTTCACCGTCAACGAGACCACTGCCCAGACCTGCGAGACCACGCTGGGTCGTGCATGCATGGAGAATCAGGTGTCCTACGACTCGGGTTCCCTCACTCCGCAGACCGCAGACAACTCGACCACTCTGGAGATTATCAAGAAGGCTATAGACTTTGAGCTGGAGATTACGTCTCCGGACAAGGTCAAGGACTCTGTGATGGCGAATGCCGGCATTGGCAAGCTGGGCGGCGGTACCCCCACTGGGTATGGAAGCGACAACGCTGGCAACAGCAGTAGTGCTACTACTACTACTACTACTACTACTACTACTACTACTACTACTACTACTACTACTGCCAAGCCCACCGCCACCTCCAAGATAGTCTCTTCCGCCGCTAACGATAGCTATGGAACTCCAACGCCCGCCCCGAGTGCCAAGCCGGTAACGTCTGAAAGCTACGAAGATTTCCAGACTAGTAGTCGTAGCTCCTCGTCCAAGTCTGGGCAGCCTTCATCGTTGCCCAAGAAAGGTTGTGCCTCCAAGTTGCGCAAGCTTCGCTCTGTCTAAGATTAGGTGAAGGACCACGCGGGGTGCTTTTATTTTCTTTCGTTCTCGTTCGCTTTTTATCCCTTTTCTCTTCTCTTCTCTTCTGTACCAGCACTATTTTACTACCCTTTTTACTATGACTTTTAGAGCATCTTTATATTTTCTAGCATCCATTTTATCCCCTTTTTAATGCCAAAACTCGTCGTCGATCGACTCTTCTCACAAATATTAATCACTGTAGACTGTAATGACAAGCATCATTATCGGCCCCGTTACTATAAATTGTGAACCGTAAACTACAGGCTATAAACTGTAAGCTGCAGCACCTAGGTCACTCAGAGCTCAGAGCATCCTCCGTATCGTATCTACAGGCCAACCCACTGCAGCGAGTGCTCCCACAGCTTCTTCGCATCGGCCTCATCATAAGCATATTCTACGTAGCCCGGTCCATAATCGCCGTCCTCAGCCGTCCACGGGCGACTGACTTGGCAGTCCTCCAGATACCTGCCGCCCTTGCCCTCCAGCACTGCAGCTGTGGCTGCCCACACACTAGTCGAGGCGCCCTGCTCCGGCGTTTTGTAGTTCCTAGCAATGAAAGGGTCTTGGAAAAAGCCGTCCATGACATCACCAGGCATGTGGCGGAAGATATTCGTGAGCACAATGCCAGGATGGACGCTCCATGCGTGGATACCATCAGCACCGTAGCGGCGTTCAATCTCGTTGGCCATCCATATGTTTGCCGTCTTGCTCTGGCCATAAGCTGCCAATGCGTCATAGTTGCCGTCGAAGTTGATGTTGTCCCACTGGACTCTCTGCATGCGATGGCCGAGGGATGAAAGGACTACCACGCGGGAGGCCCTTCCAGACTCAGCGCCAGCCTGGAGAGCAGGACGGAGGAGATTGAAGAGGAGAAAGTGCGACAGGTGGTTAGTGCCAAACTGCGTCTCAAAGCCGTCCGCCGTGCGGCCCTCGGGCGGGACAAAAACACCGGCATTACACACGAGAAGGTTCAAAGTCTTGCTCCTCGAAAGAAACTCAGCAGCGCAAGCTCGCACACTTTCTAGCTTATCCAGCTCCATGTTTAGGATGTGCACGCGGTCGCTATTGCTTAGATCACCAAGGGCCTCCTTGGCCCGCTCCAGGTTGCGGGCCGTCAAGTACAGGGTCATGCCGGTAAGATGCAGGGCCTTAACAGTCTCGGAGCCAATACCCGCAGAGCAGCCAGTAATCAAGGCTACCTTGCCGGAAAGCTGGCCTTCAAGATTTTCATTCTTGATGATTTGAATGGCGGTGGGACGGGCATCACCAGGACCCTGGGGGTCTGCATGGAGCGAGACGTAACGATCAGTCATGGCGAGAAGTGTTGAATAAGGCGGTAGCGGTGTATGTCGAGAGAAGTATGTAGTTAGTTGAGCTGTAGAAGTATAAGGGACCTTTGTTGTACGGTCTCCCATACGAGCAAACACACCATCAGAAGCAGGGCAAGCATCTGTTATATATCTGTTTAGACTCATCCCAGTCGCATCAT
The DNA here is from genome assembly GCA_003449175.1 of Ceratocystis smalleyi. NCBI lineage: Eukaryota > Fungi > Ascomycota > Sordariomycetes > Microascales > Ceratocystidaceae > Ceratocystis > Ceratocystis smalleyi. The sequence continues at coordinate 922 of NETT01000093.1, read as the reverse complement.
GGAGCTGTCACGCTTTGTCTAGCGGTTATTATCAGTCAGTCTTGCTTGCTCCTTGGCAAACATCGTCATAGTTCTCTTATCCCTAGTCAGGTTATATTATACAGTGAAAGCCACAGCTTACACTAAGCCGCGTAAGCAGGAAGGAAGATATTTGGTCAGTGCTGGGAAGCCAGGCCGTATGAGTCAGTTCTTGCATCTTACCTAGGCCCTCCAACGAATGGCAAGATATGACGATATCATGCATGAAGTAACACTGATCTTCTCATTCCTCGCATATTGCTACTCTGACAGCGCTAGTGAGGTTTGATTCTCTAGCGACTCAAGGCCCATAGCTGAGTTATTCTATTGGTGAAACGAAATGGCCTAGGTTTTATTAGGGCTTAGTCTTCATCTCTGGTGCGCTCAGCTAAATGCCATACGTAATGTGTCCGATAATTATGCCCGGAGTTCATCCTCGTCACAGTGGAATTTCAAATCGGACACACTATCCAGTGCATATGCAACATACTATCTCATCATGTAGCCCAGTTCCTGGTCTCGATTAGCAGTGATTTCTCTCTGATCTGTAATGCCAAGAAAGTTCTAGTGTGCTTCGCTAGTCACTAGACATCATGCATCGCTCAATTGGCTAACACCATGTCTCTGCTTTGACTAAATGATTTATAACCAGCGACACATTTATCTAGATACAACCAACTGCCAAGGTTGCAGCTATGACGAACACAACCGCGAAATATAACTTACCGCTCTCGTTAGTAACAACATATAATCTTGGTCAGATTGCCTTTCCCGCGGGAGCGACTGCACGCATAACGAAGCATGACTGTAATTAGCATGCTACCTGTATCAAGCTCTGCATTAGATTTAGGTTCAACTCTCCCCCTTACAACCCTCGGGGGGGTGGGTACCTTTGAGGTCTGGT
>NETT01000092.1:31166-58764 GCA_003449175.1 Ceratocystis smalleyi | reverse complement strand
GCCCGGGAGGTGCTCCCGTCCGGAACATGCCGCCGTATTGCTGTGAAAAATCAGTAGGTAGACGTTAAATAGCACAAAAAAAAAGATATAATGCAATAATTGTATTTTGGAGACGCTCGATATCCGAGCACGCACCGGAAGATAGCACCGGCCAGATGCTCCCGTCTGGAGTACGTCGTCGTATTGCTGCGAAATAACAGCCATGGATAAAGAAACAATCGAAAATTCAAAGGCAAGCAGATGCTAGTATTTTCTTTTTCTTCCGTGCCGTTATTGTCCATGCCATTCCACTACACGAACCCTCCCGATTTTTATCTCCTCGCTAAAGCCACCTACTAGCCCTCATCATTATGGCCGATGCTCATCCGTAATACGGCGCGCCAGCTTCGCCAGCCGAATGGACGAAAGCAACCCTATTTGCTTAAGCCGTGGCTATAGGCCAAATAAATTCACTCGCATAATCGTTCTAGCTGCCATGAAGCCAAGGCCCTGGGTTGCATGACTGAGATTTTCTTTTGAGGCCTTGCTTGGTGAGTGGGAGGCTACGCCGTAGTTCTTGTTTTGCATAAAGAAACACAAATGTCAACCAGGGGAACCAGGGGGGAAAGAGGAAGAAGTTGAACAGTGCATGGCCAGCATATATATGCCTTTGTTCAACGGCTAGGCTTAAGTAATAAGGCCACCGCCGAGATCACACAGAGAACAAAAAATGGCAAAAAGAATAGAGACATCCTGGACGAGTAGATAGAAGGTACGAGATAGAGGAAAGCGCACAAGACTCGAACTGCTCGATGCACTGGTGCCTTGGACGAGCGAACCATTTTTGAGGCGTGTTCTTGGGCGCGTTCTTTTGGGTACAATGAATAACGAGCGGACCGGGTCGAGGGAAGCAAGACGCCGAGGGTGGTCTTTCCTATCATCTGCGTATTCTATTCTCCTAGCGCGTCCATTGCGTACGCTCCTCCGCTCTGTCATATGGAGAACACGGGCATCTCGGAGCAACAGATGAATCCAGAAATAGACAGAAAGGCACACGTGAGAAAATTTACCTCGTGTTGACTTTGTATGGGGAACCATAAGGGCGGATTGATCACCTATGGGCCTACGAAAGGGCACCATATTCCCACTATCTACGTACACGAGTGAATATTCCTAATTTCTTCAAGTCAGTCCATCCCGCTAGTCCTTTGCCAAGTTTCCCTTTCGGCGCTGCTAGCTACATAGCCACACGCCTGCTCTATGTATTGATGCGATGCAGAAAGGCAAGAAGCAGTCCTGCAATGCAGAGGAGATATCGACTTGGCGATAGCATCGGCACGTAATGATGATGCGATATGCGAAATGACTGCTGAGTTGCCACCGTCGGTGCAACAGCACATCCGTAATGACCTGACAGGCCTTGTAGCCCATCGGCCAACCCTATACGCCGGATGACTCCCAACCTGTGGTTGCGTACTCAAGAGTGTTGATTGACACCTGGGCCCCATCTCCCCGAGCAACCCCAAGGGAATGTCAGCAAAACAATGCGGATTGTCGAGGACGAGGGTGGTTTCCCTGACCGGCTTGTCAATTTGACCATGCAATAAAAGCACGTACAGGACAACTCCCATGCACCAACATGCAAGGCGATAGGGTTATTGAATCTAGACACAAGGGAAGTGTGCCAGTCAGCGCTAATAAGAGTTAGTCGAAATTAAGTTCAAGTAAAGGGACAAAGCAGCTAGTGCAAGAAGGAAATTTAGTGGCTGTTCCTGGGCTTGGGGGGCAAGGAGGAGAATGGCGGCTTGCGACTCATCCTGGATGGCAAATGGCAAGCCCATCCTACCGCTTACTGTTACTCGGTGATGACAGAGCAGGCAATTATTATTAAAAAAGGAGCCAGTAATTACGAATTCATAACGGGGCTCGCTTTCTTCGCATGATGGGTGTGCTCATATCTTTTTTTTTTTCATGCAATTTTTTAGTGATCGTGGCTCTGGGCGTGGATGGCATAGCCGAACCTGGAGATATCGGCTTAAATCCACAAAATGTGACACCTAGACTCGTAGTTCAGAGCTAGGTCTTTGCTCTGCTTGACGAAGGCCTTGGGTTCTGAGTATAGCGAGTAGAATGTTATGCTGGTAGAGGGGAGAAGCAAGAAAAAAAAGGAAAAGAAAAAGGGCGGCCCAGGCCAAACAAAGAGGTGCAAAGACAATACCGGAGACGGACCCTGGCTCTGGCATGGATGTACCAGCAAGGTATCCCTCAGGCTAAAGTCTGCAGCAGGGATACATGCGCGCGACATGTGACTTTTGCTATATTATAATAGTACATCCACTTTCCACACTTTGCGTCCGGCTGGTATCTCTGTGTCTCTGGATCCTCATTCTTCGGCCAAGTCTAAAAAAATACATCCTCATGCCTCAGTTCTCGAGATTTCCAAGCCTCCCCCAAAACTTGAGATGCCTAGCCGTAGTTGATTGGGGGCTAGGCAGACTATGTTGCGTGTATCAAAGATGCAACACATCATTGGAAGCAGCAGAACTGTATATTGAAGGGGGAGCGGGGGCTAATGGGGGCTGAGGAAAATCATCTTCCCCAGCGGGCGGCCTTGGACGGCTTAGCAGTGCCAAGCCTGAGTGTTGAATTCGACGCTGGAGAACTCACGTCAGCGCCAACCGTCATGGCGCCAGGCGGTGGAGAGATGAAGATACGCAGAGAAGAGGAAGACCTTTGCAGACCAGCAACTCCCAAAACTGGCGCAGCTTGCCCCTGGCTAACATTAACATTGGGCTAATTTTTTTTTGTAATATGGAGGCTTTGTCTAGGAGCCAATGGGCACTTTTGATCTAAGCCAGAAGAGGAAAGGCCCTGGGAGATGTGACCAGTTCAAGGAATAAGAAACTAGAAACCAAGCAAAAGAATCATGTCGTCTAGGAGAATGGAATAAGCTTGCTTGGGAGGGGAGGGGGCAACGACTTGAGGGCTTGTTGGATATCTGCTAGCCCCCTCCACAAAGCAAGATCAGATCATGAGGTATTTCAGATATAACGCTGGAATTTGCAAGGAAGCGTACAGGGTGCTCCGGCTACCCGCCTAGCCTAGAGAGATCGTAGAACCTGACATCGATAGTGACGAGTTGAGCCTGACGTGCACTATCATGAACGAGGACAGGAAACAGCCGCTACACCGGGCGGGCAGTCGAGGAACAGCGAAAAGTCACCAGGCGCTCCAAATTCTGGGCGGTTTCCTCGGAACAACAAGGAGGAGAAGACGGAGAAAAGAACTGGGGCGGACGAGGAAGGAGAAAGAAGAGAAGGAGAGGGGGGGGGGGTGCAGTGGGATTTCTCGAGGTTCAGGGCGGAGGGGGTCCGGGCTCTACCAAAGTAAAAGGGAAAAGTTTTTTAAAGAAAAAAAAGCGCGACTTTGCCATGGTGCGGCCCTTCTTCTAGGCTTGCTGTTTGTTTTGGCTCTTTAATATCAATATGCACACGCCCCATGAAATATGCCACACTGCACACCCAGGCCATCTTTTCCGTTTTCGACCCACAGTCAGGAACGAAGCGCGAAAGGGTAAGTTCCTTCCCCCGGGGTTGCAGTAGCATTAACATTGGTCTTAGCATTAGCACGAGCGGTGGCAGTTGCTGTTGCAGTGTTGGGGGCCCTGCTCTGTAAGTCGGCGGGGCCACCAAGAGGTGAAAAGCAGGAAGTTACTAGGCCCAATTTGCGGGTCTGAATGGTGGGCTCTCGCCTTCTCTCCTTCTTCCTGAGTCCGCACGCTCCTTCCCAGGTTTAGTCTGAGGGAAAGGGCTCTTGGCAATTGGGATATATGAGCACCCGTCCTCCTCCTCATGACTTCTGGTTCTCTCCTCTCTTGGTCTCTATTATTCACCAAGACTTTTCATCTTCGCTCTTCGGACAGCCTACTCATTCATTCGTTCCATCGTTACGGTTTTGACAATATTACATTTTTAATTTTCTTCTTATTTAATTCTTTGATTCAAGTTTCTTGTGAGTCGGTCTTTCGCGCCTGTCATCGTTCTCAGGACGCCCTGCTAACAGCACCCGCTCTTCCAGGCATCTACACACTCGCTCCCACCAAACAACCTAACTAGTCAAATCTATTCACAATGAAGGCCTCTACTGTTTTCTCTTACGCTGCCGCTCTGGCATCCTCGGTCACTGCCGTGAAGTTCACCAACAGCATCGTCCAGCCCACCGCTGGTGAGCCCTTCACCCTGACCTGGTCTGATGCTACCGGCCCCGTCAGCATCTACGTCGTCACTGGCCCCAACCAGAACGCTCTGGAGGAGGTCAACACCATCGGCAGTAAGTATCAACATGCATAGTTGACGCCGCGCAAAACCAGCTTGCTAACAAGTAGCAGCCGGCCTGACTGGTAGCTCCACCACCTTCACCCTCAACTCTGCCGACTTCGCTTCCGGCACCTACGCCTTCAAGATCGTCGACGGCAGCGAGGACAACTTCTCGTCCGCCTTCGCCCTGGTTGGCACCGGCAGTGCCAGCAGCTCGGCCGCCTCTACCTCGGGCGCTTCCAGCACCCCGGCTGCTTCCAGCACTGACGCCGAGACCACCACCACCGAGGCTGCTACCACGACCACTGATGCCGAGACCACCACGACCACTGAGGCGACCACCACCGAAGCCCCCAGCACCACCCTGTCCACTACCACTTCTTCTGTCTCTGGCACCGTCTCTTCTTCCGGTGCTGCTCGCTCCTCTGGCTCTGCCACCCGTAAGTTTCACATTCACTGCATGCAAGACGAGACAATACGCGAACGTCTCGCTAACATCATCTCCAGGCTCTTCCACCAGCGCTACCACCGTCCCTACCGACGTCCCTGGTGCTGCCTCCACCCTGTCCAGCTCCATGGCCCTTATGGTGCTGTCCGCGGTCGCCATGGTCTTCCTGAACTAAACATGCCATGGCTGCAATTTAATGAGGGGGTGACTGAACATTTAAATGGATGCGGGGATGTCATGATATTTGAGTTGCTTGAGGGTGGTGTTTTCTTTTCTTGATCCTCCGGGATTCCTTTTTTTCTGGTTTATGTAAATATTGGTTTTTTACAAGGCGTAATTGATTGCTTTATCTCACATGTTTTAATTATGTCTCCCTTTTTTTGATCTTTGTTTCTGACTCGATGCTTCTGGCCCCTCGATATATGAGCTTATTAATGTGGTGCTGGTGGACTAATAATCCCTTGTAACACTGTGAAGTACGGATGAAGTACGCTGTCCTTCCCGCCAATGTTAAGCTTCTAGTACTCGGCATGCATATTCTTTATTGTTGAAACGTGGGTAACATCTATTTCATCATCCTATGTTCCACACCCGGGGAGAAATTAAAACAGACAAAAACCCCTCCCCCTTCCACGTAGCACGGGAACCTGCCAACATGGCCCGAACCACTCGGCGAAGTAGAAAAACAACAACAGCAGCAACACATTGCCACTATGCTAGTCGCCTGAAGAAGAACACGATGTATATGGATCTAGACGCAGGGTAAAATACAAAATAGAAGCAACAACATCCATTCCCATCTCGGGCTATACCGTCAATTGTGTCGGCGACAACGACGTTCAAAGAAATGAAAATGACAAACAGGGCATAAAACGCCAGAGTCCCTCTTGGGACGGGTGCTTTTTACTATAGGTTCGGTCCAGAGAATACAAAACATATACACAGCGCACGAATGTACGCTACGCGATGCGGCCAACTGAGGGACCTAGATCTAGCTTTTGCAAAAGAGAAGCCGTTTGAAATGCAATTTCTTCCTCCTCCATCTGCTCTGGAGGTTGCCTGCCTCCTGGCTTACAACCGGGACTTGACTGGCACCATAGTGCCATCCTGTGTGGCAATCAGAACCACTACCATGATATCGTCGACTTTGCCACCGACCCAGCGCTCACGGCGGTTCACGCGCTTCATGGCTTTGGCAAAAGGACCGTCGCGTCGAGTTTCGTGGCTGTTGGCCTTGGCTGTCAGCGCAATGCGTGATGCGACCAAGCTCTGCAGCGTAGCCTGCGAGTTGAGGGCTTGTGGGCCGTCGGCTGATAATTCAGGGACCTTGATCATTTCACTAATGGAGGGCGCGACTTGCACGGCTCCGTCGTCGTCCATCGTCCAGGCCCCTGATGCCAGCATCATCTTGCCAACAACCTTTAGGATGTCTTCGTTAAACATGTTGTCCCATACACCGTCCGAGGCCAGCACTAGTACGTCGCCGCTTTGGAGGTTGTGGTGCGTAATGTCTGACTGGTGCGGCATGTCGCTGAGATGTGCGCCGCCAAAGGTTGCTATGCGCGCGGCCATGCTAGGTGGGATGACTGACATTTGGTAAGGGGTGTTGAATGAATGCTGCTGTGCTTTGGAGTATGCGTGTACCGCGCCTAGACGCAGGTGGATGAAGCCCGAGTCGCCGAGGTTGGCGATTTCGACGGCGCCGTTGGGCGCAGCGACGCCGACAACGGCCGTACTGCTGCCTGCAACGACGGTGCGGTCGTTGCATACAGCTTCGTAGCCCTTTTGCATGATGGCCTTGGGGCTGACAGGATCGCGGCCAGGATAGGCAAATGAAACCATGGCCATGTAATCGCAGATTCCGTGAGAAAAGTCGGCTGGGTCAACGCCAGAGTCGACCCAGCCACCCACTCCATCAGCAACACCAAAGGCTACTGCGCCGGTATCGCCAAGATGCGATATGAAAAACGCATCGTGGCCACTGGGAGGGCGTTGCTCTGGGGTCTTTTTCACGGGCTGGACGCGCTTGTGCGGATTGAAGTGGTGGATGTTGCGTGTGGCATGCCAGGAGAGGTCTTTGCCGATAAAGGCTGCGGCTACACCGTAGCTAAGCTGAGGAGATCCTAGCGAAGTAGAGGAGGTATCGGGACTGGAGGTTGAATATTTCATGGTTGTTGAGAACGAGCGGGATTTTGCTGAGAACAATGGCGCAGACGTGGGACTGGGATTTGGGAGGCGCAACGAGTTGCGAACAACAGCAAGACTGGATACTCGCATGTGTATTGGGTCTATAGCAGTAGAAAAAAAAAAGGTCACGGAGAACAATAAGCCACTGGTCGATCATATATCATGGGGGGGGGGGGGGGGGAGAGCAGAAGTAAGGCCAGGCAGAAGACGGGCAAAAAATTGGCCAAATAGAGGGCGAGCAGGCCAGGCCCAAGTCCAGGGATCCAAACGTTGAAGGCGCCAAAGTCGAAACTAGACAGACAAGGGGGGGTTGGGCGTAAGGCTTGAGTTTGAAGGGCCTTGTTGGAGGGGTTGTGCTTGTGCTGGTTTTCAGGCTGGCGGCTTCGTGGTTTGCAGCCACTACCATGTATGTGTGCATGTACATGTGTGTACACATGCGCATGTATGTTGTACATACATGTGTCCAGCAGTGCGGGTGCGTATGCTTGATGAGTTGTGATTTTGGGGACCAACAGCGAAGCGCTGATTCAGCGACAGTTAGGTTGTAGTACGAGGGGAGGCGAACAAGCAAATGAGGTGTGTATCTGTGTGTATATTTGTGTATATGGATGGATGGGCTGCTCACTGTGAATTGAATATAGAGCTGATGCTGACGCTGATGCTGCTAAAAGAGCGCGTTGAGGGCGTTTAAAAGCCGCCATGTTCTTTATGGTTCCGCTGCTCTACCACTGGCTACAATGGTGTGCAGTGTGATTTATCGCGGCGGCTCTTCTGTCTTACTGCGTTCTTGGTTCTTGGGGAGTTGTTATTGCTGGCTGTGGCTGCAGGGCTAGGTTTGGCTTTTACGGCAAATTCAAGCACAAAATTTGGCATCAGATATGCATTTAGACGGCATGGTGGGAATAGGGAGAAATCAACAGAAACGGCACGACTGCCAGTACGGGAAGCTGCAGGCCAAAAGGCCCCACCATATTTGTCAGGCTATCGATCAGCAGCGAGCAAAGCGGAATTGGTAGGCAACAGGAGCACAGCACAACGAGTGAAGCCAGCCCAAGCACATGCAGAATGCAAGCGACCGATGGGGAGGGACGTGTAGGGTGCGGAGCCCCAGCCAGAGCCGCAACGAACGACAACCATGGTGCGGGACGACAAGAACAAACAAACGATAACAGGCAGCGGTCGAGGGCTGGGGCCAAAGACGGTGGAGGAAACATGCACACCGACTGACTGACATGGCCAAGATAGAAGCGCCAATCTGGCGTGTCCATACTACAGGATGCCAGAAATGTGCTGTCCGGTATTCTCGAGTGCCGCATTTGAAGCCGTCCGTGGAGAAGCCCTCGGCGACCGCGACTCGTCTTGCCCGTGGTGCTTATCGAGCACCCCTAGTACGTTAAAATGCACACGTCCATCCACTGCAGACACGCAGCTCCAGACCAAGCACCGGAAGAGAACATACATTTCGTGGCGGTTTGAGCCGTAGAATAGCCGTGCACATAGTCACGTGCCCTAAACAGTCCTCCACTTTACCGTGTCCAGGCGCGAGAATGTCCATCTGCAAACGGACTGACTCCATATAAACTGGAGCCTTGTTTTCTGCGACTTTTCCCTAGTGTGCCGGGGCTTGTGACACTCTTTGATATTGAAAATGAATGCGCTATGATTGGCTGGATTTACCGCAGCCCTCCATACTGGCTCCATAGCCGAGGTGGTCCTTTTTTCCTTCCCTTTTTTCTTACTGGTGAAGCGGATTGGCTGGTGGCTTTTACTGTGCTTTGCTTATTGTGACCTGAAGATTTCCCACTCGTCTCGTCTTTCGGCTAGGACAACTCGAGAGAAGCCGGCTAGAGCCAGTAAATTTGACATATTTTTTAAGCCCAGGTCTCAGACCCAGTCTCACTCTCAACATCATTCTCACCCTCACCCTCGTCTGTCTTCTCACGATCCTCTCAACTCGTCTGCTCGCCTTGTCTTCATTTTTACCTGACAGCTCACAAACCTGATCAGCTCCAGCTACCACTTCACGGCAAGCTGCTACGTTTCTTTTTCCTTTTCGTCTTGTCGGTATACTTTTAATCTTCGGTTCCTCCGCCATCCCCTTCGTATCTCGCACGCTACCTCCGTCCCCAAGTCACAATGGCAGCTCTCCGCTCTTCCTCCCGTGTCCTCGCAACGTCGTCGACCAAACTCGCCACTCCTATTGTCCGGCAAATGGCGGCTTCGCGCAGCCTCGCTACTGTTGCCGACACTCCAGCTCCCCGCATGAAGAAGTTTACCATCTACCGCTGGAACCCCGACACCCCCACCGAGAAGCCTCACATGCAGACCTACGAGCTCGACCTCAACAAAACCGGCCCGATGATGCTCGATGCCCTGCTACGCATCAAGAATGAGCAGGACGCGACCCTGACCTTCCGCAGATCTTGCCGTGAGGGTATTTGCGGCTCTTGCGCCATGAACATCAACGGCCAGAACACTCTTGCCTGTCTCTGTACGTACTAGCCCGCATATCCTGTGTTTTGGCTTCTTGTCCTGTGTTTTCTGTTTTTTGCTGCCCTCGTTTCCGGCGCTGGGCTATACCCGGCCCGGCCCGAGTCGGGCTAGCTTGGCAGCATGTGAAGACACATGCATGTAGACGGACATCTGCTCCAAGCTACGCCGACACCGTAAACACAACAGCGCTACAAAAACAACACGCAGCAACGAAATGCAGGGCGCTCTCTTACTAACCTCCTTTCTTTTCTCTCTTGTAGGCCGGATTCCTGATGGTCCCGAGGCCAAGGTCTACCCCCTGCCTCACATGTATGTCGTCAAGGACCTCGTCCCTGACCTGACGCACTTCTACAAGCAATACAAGTCAATCAAGCCTTACCTTCAGCGTGATACCCCCGCGCCCAACGTACGTTGCTGCTATCCCGGGTCAACAAACCCACAGCCGTGACTAGTCCCCCGCTATCGAGAGCCCTTGCATGGCAGCTGGCCATGGCTACTAGCCTGATTTTGAACTTACTTGAATGCGTAATGCTAATGCTTCCTCTCTCAACAGGGCAAGGAGTACCTTCAGAGCAAAGAGGACCGCAAGAAGTTGGACGGCCTGTACGAGTGCATTCTGTGCGCCTGCTGCTCCACGTCTTGTCCCTCATACTGGTGGAACCAGCAGGAGTACCTCGGCCCTGCCATCCTCCTGCAGTCCTACCGCTGGCTCGCCGACTCCCGTGACGAGCGCCGTGCCGAGCGCAAGCAGGCTCTCGACAACTCCATGTCCCTGTACCGTTGCCACACCATTCTTAACTGCACCCGGGCGTGTCCCAAGGGTCTTAACCCCGGCCTGGCCGTGGCCACACTGAAGAAGGAGCTTGCCCTGTAGACTGCCAGGAAGACATACGAAAGCACCAGCCAGCTGGCTTTTGCGCTGTTTCTCGTCCTTCGGTCGTGCCAAAAACGGGCTTTCCTTTGTCTGTGCCCGACGCCACAGTGTTGGCAATCTCTTCGGGCCTTGTGCACTACTACTCTCTTTCTTTTTTCTTTCGCAGCCTTTTCGTCTCTGTTGGACATGCACACATATTTGTCATTTTTGTCATTTTTCCTCTTCCATTTACCTTATCCAGACTCCTTGCTGAATGGCAAATGCGAAAAGCCCTTCGCCACCTATTCTTTCCATAGAACGGAGAGGCACCCTTTTTTCTTTTTTTCCTGAAGAGGCTTCCTCTCTGTGTACAAACATTCTTGTGTTCAATTTTCGCTTCCTTCCACCTCTTGTTGTATCCGTACTCACGTTCAGTCTTTTGCCTTGGGGGTCCTCCTTGCTGTTCTGTTCTGTTCTTTTGTTCTGCGGCTCACATGAAGAGCTGTTGTACCTACCTGCCTGGGAGTCATTCACTGCCGCCCCATGGGAGTAGCTGGGGTGCTGACCATGAGTATCAAGCGTGTTGCTGTTTAGTTGGCATGCTACAAAGAAACACGAAAAAAAAAATCGTAATTAACGTTTGCAGCATATATGCATGTCTGACCACAACCACCGGTGATCTGTGTTTCTGGTAATAGCATTTGATAAACTGTATTTTCGACCAAGGTGCTACTGTCGTCCTAGTATATGAAGAGAAAAGAAGAAATAGAAAACCATGAACCCCCAAAGCAGCAAGTCCTGCGCTGCCTTGGGCCGCTAAAAGAAAAGTAAAAACACGATTAATAATAATCCACGCTACCTGTCCCAGGCAAGTAGGTATTCCCCCCGCCGTCCTCATCAAGACCCGTGCCTAATCAGATTGCAACCTTTGCAATGATTTCAATCGGCATGTAGGTCTGCATAACGATTCCACTGGTGTCAGGCCGTGAGAAGATGGACCAACCCGCGGGCTGGCCGGTCTCCTGGTTCTCGCGCACGGGACCAGCCAGCCAGTCTCTGGCGCCTTGCCAAGTGACCGTGTATAAACGGGCCTCTTCGGTCTCGTTCAGCAGCTTAATCGTGAAGAGATTGCCGGAGAACGATTGAGTCACCGGTGAGTCTGGCAAGGCGACAAGAGGCTGTAGGTACGTGGGCGAGCCGTCAGCGCGAGTTGTCTGGTTGACTCCCACGGATATCTGCAACGAGCCGTCGCCCACAGCAAAGGTGTTATCACTGAGGCCGCTGTTGGATACGCTGAGGACTTCGCTGATACCGGACCAAATGCCTACGTTGGCGTTGCTAATAGACAGAGGCTTGCCGTCGACTTCGGCATAGTTGCTGAAAACAGGCGGATGTTAATGGACATTCATGCTTTAAGGGGTGTGCTATGCGGTGTGCATTAGACGTACGATTTAGTGTAGAGCTCATAGACGGTTCTCGCCTGGCGGACCTCAATGGGCGAGGCCAAGACAGTGGCAGCAAAAGCGAAGATGGTAGAGAACTTCATAGTGGGCGGATAGTGGGATGATTGTTTGGTGTAGATGCAAAGAGAAAGAGGAAAAGAAAGAAAAAGGGAGAGAAACGAAAGTAGAGCCAGGTAGGATAAGGACAGCAACAAAGTCGCGTTATTATGTCACGAGGCGAGGAGAATGAAAAGAAGGAAAGATGCAAATGCTAAAGGTCATCAAGCAGCGGCCGAGGCGTCGATTGCGAGAGTATATAGGCGTGGCGAGAATGGACAAAGAGCGTGGTAAGAAAGGAGAAGCAGGCGCTCGAGAGAGAGAGTGTGTGTGTAGCAATAAGTGGTATGTTTATATCTATAAGCCAAGAAGTATGTGCGCACAGCACGGGGACGTCCAAGCAAGAAGTCAAATAAAAGGAGCACAAGGCGAGACACAGGAAACCCTACGGAATACAGGGTAGAGCAAGGTCCGACGAAGCAAGGAAACATCGAAAGATACACGGCAGAAAAAAGAACCATATAAAGTTATGTAAGGCGTGACATGGTGGCCCTGAGTGCGGCACAGATCTTTTTTCGTAGCTTCTTGGCGACCTGCCGATTTTGCAGTGTTGATCGCTGCTCAAAACCGAGGCTTTAAAACAAGCACAGGTTACAGAACAGCGCGCATCTACATGGGAACTCCTGGCTGAGTTTGTTTCCAGTCTTGCGCAAAAGGTCTGTTAGAGAGGAGCCTGCGTTGCAGGGCTACAGGAGAGAAGGAAGAGGGGCAGAATTCTACTCCGTTAAACTATGGATGAATACTTCTTGATCTCCCTTGCTTTCCCTGGTCCGGCCCCATCTGATTATCTGCACCCAGACCATCCCAGGCGAGGTGCGAGGGACGAGGAGAGATAGGCAAAACCTGAAACCCGATGCTATTAACGTTGGCGATACGCAAGGACAGTGTGTGTATGCATTCTACACTGTCCAAGCTGCTTATACGAGCTGGACTCGAATGGCTGACAGTGCGTGTACTGCGGCGTACTGTGTGTTTCTCCCAGCCGGGCTATGCTATGTACAGTACCGAGTCTCATGAAACACACACTTCAGGTCCAGCCAAAACTTAAACAACACAGTTCTCGAGGCCCCGCACTCTCTTTGATGATGTCTCAGCAGTCTACACGCAAGAACAAACAGCAAACAATATATTTGCAAAGCCATATATATATGGCTTTGCATATATATATGCTGTAATATTGGGCAATCTGGGCGACTATGTGCCGGGCAGGCTGGAGACAAGTAGTCAAAGCTTGGGTGCAGGAGGCGCAGGCGATGACACTGTATATGCATGCGGTGAAGCCTTTTGTGCAACTGGAAATGCACAGACCAAAGGTAAATAGTGTGCCTTTTGTTCTGTGCGATCACAGTCTGCACTCTACCTGAAGCAGGCAAGACAGCGACGTCCTGCTGTGCCAGTTCGACTTGCAGGACTTCATCTTCGCAGCCATCTTCTCTCTTGTTTCCGCCCCTCCTGCCCTTCTCACCCCTCCGCCTATTACCTCCATGTCGTCGATACCGATGCTGTCGTCACACCGCAGGTCGCCGGTACTGTGTAGGATCTGTTCGGGTCCGACTCCCACGTCACTGTGCCACTACTACTGACCTTGACAAATTTGTAGCTAATCGCCGCGCCTGCAGGCAGGCTGATAGTGCCCGTCCAGATAGGGTTGCTGGTCGTGTACGAGGCTGCGCTGAGAGAAATGGCCTGGTCGAGATTCCAGCTACCAAGAGCCGGGATGTTTCCGCTTCTGAAGGAAAGCAAGGCAGACAAACGGTCAGTATAGTTCTCATCTAACAGCGGGCTGTCGCTCTAGGCAGGCGCGCTGAGGAGACAAACAAACTCACATCTTGACGGTATCGCCAAATGCCGTAGTGACTGTCTCTGTAAAGCTCACAGCCACCGAGGTCGGTGTCGCACACGTATTCGACGTTGCGGTAGCTGTAGCCACAGGCGTAGTTCCACCGCGGCTAATCCCAGGGCACAGGCTGGTCAACAATAGCTCGCTCTTGGGATAAAACACCTTCGGCAGTCCACCCGACAGCACCGTCGTAATCGACGCATCCGAGGATGTCGTCAGCTCCGTGCAGGAAAACAACTCTACCAGGGCCTGGTTTGCTGTGTATCCCGTATCGCTCCCACTTAGCGTGACAGAGTTGCTGCTGCTTGACCCGCCGCTAGTGAAGACACTCACGGCCTGCTTGCCGTTTTGGCCCTTGCGCAGAGCAATGCTAGTGCTTGTCGGCTGGAACGGCATGGCCTGAAACACGGTGTACTGGTCATCATTGGATATCAAGGCCTTCCGGATTTGGTTGATGGTGGTAATCCAGACGTACCGCTCGCTGCCCGTGTTGAGGCTGGTCCACAGCGGAGCACGGTTGGCAGGGATTCCAGTGCCGGTAAACCCTTGCTCTTGCCCCTGGTAGATGATTGGGATGCCGTCCATGAGCATGGTAAAGGCAATGGCAGTCTTGGCAAGTCCTATATCGCCTGACTGCGACGTCCACGAAGGCATGCGATCAACGTCGTGATTCTCCGTGAACGACCCCAGCTGGTTGGTGAGGGAAGTGCTGCTCTTCATCGTGTTGATACCAGTCACTAGGTCTGAGGTAGTGGCGCCCAAGCTCTGAAACGCGCGCTGGATCCAGTAGTACACGGGGTAGTTCAGTACGCCTGGCACATAGTTCAGGTACGGTGTGACATATGCCGGGTCTCCATTATACACCTCGCCTAGAAGGAAGACATCTGCAGCTGCTTCAAAATCAGCCCAGAATGAGGTCTCTTGGTGCTTAGCACTGTCGATGCGCAGGCCATCAATGCTGTAGTTTGTCACAAGCTCTGACACCCACGTGTTGAAAAACGCCCGCACTTCGGCGTCTTCAGTCCTTAGGTCAGGCAATGAGACAGTGTTGCTTCCCTGCCAGCACTGTTCGATGGATGTTTGCGAGTTGTAGTCAATATTGCAAGGGGAGTGAAAGTACGACGACTGCGAGAATGGGGTCAGCGCCGAATAGTCCACACACGTTTGGCACCCCTCATACGCCATGTGGTTGGCCACGACGTCGACCATGAGATACTAAACAGTTGTGGTGTTAGTTGTTAGGGTTATGTGCTTCGGCATTCCTAGGGTTTAGGTTGGAACATACCATGCCTCGAGAGTGCAAAGCATCAGCCAGACTCTTGAGGTCCGCTTGAGAACCAAAATGCGAGTTGACAGTGTTGAAGTCCTGGGCCCAAAAGCCGTGGTAAGAGTCACTAGGTTATGCGCGTCAGTTAGCCTTGGGTGTTTGCGTGGCTTTTGGCAGATGGTCGTCTACCTACCCATCAGAGCTTCCAGACGCCTCGATATTAGTGACTACAGGCGAGATCCAGACCTGCACTAAGCATTAGCATAGTCTCTTGTTTGCGTTGAGAGCGTGCTTCTACCACAGGTACCTACAGCGCTGAAACCCATGTTCTGTATATAGTCCAGGTTGTTGATCAAGCCTTGCCATGTGCCACCGCAGTATTCGGCTAGCGATGAGCATGCCGAAGTCGAGCCATCGGTACGGGCAAAGCGGTCAGTCAGTACCTGATAGACAGACTGCTTGGCCCATTCACTTGAGTTCAGGGCCAAGGTAGATGGGAACAGGGCGGTGCATATTGCGAGAATCGCCGGCAGATGAAACATGATGGGCGGGTAGGAATAAACAGGAGTACTAGAAGAAAGACAAGAAAGCGTAGAGTGGATGAGATGCTGCTATGAGTGCAATGCCATGATCTTCATGAGAAGTTCCGCGACTTTTATATATAGGAAGCCTTTCAATGGAGCGCACATCCGTTGGGGCGGTGTACACGATAGGTTTATTGTTTCTCTCTCTCTCCGCCTCCATGTTATCACCCGTCCAGAAATCTCCAAAATGGCACCAAGCCATCCATTCCCAAAGTTCAGAGTCGCAATCCAAGGGCAAATGTCGGTGTTTCTTTCTCCAGCAGACTCGAGCATTGCCGGAGCTGTAATTGAAGCTTGGGGAGAAGCGTGAAGGAGGCAGGGAAGTTGCCTAAATCAACGGCGAGACCCAGGTCAAGTCAGAAGAAGAGGCTAGACTCCAAAGAAAATGCGTGTCACATGTCAAGAACAGCAACAACAACAACAGCAACAGACGCAAAGAATTGGCTTGTCTCTATAATGGCATCGGTCCGACTAAGACTACGGAGATGCGGTTCAGCGCCATACAGGGGTAAATTAAAAAGAGGAAAGCACAGGATGTTGATGTTGCAATTACTGCGACAGTAATCAGCTGCGACTCCAACCAGGTCAGGCAGTTACTTGCACATTTCTGTTGCTTCTGCCTTCATTAACAGGGTTTATCCGGCTTTCTGTGAAGATTCCTTTGCTTCCTTCCTTTTTTCTGCGGGGTAGAAAATCCCACGTCGAAGGGGCTTTTTTTTTTGTTTAATATATTTCTTTTTCTATTTTTCTCTCTAGTACTTGTTGCACCATTTAGGCAAGGACCCTTTTCTTTTGACCTGTCCAGAGAGGCTTAACACATGCTAAGAAGAAAATTCGAACCCGCCGAAGCGCAAAATCCACACCCGGCCCTGTCTCTCAGAACATGACAACTGATATGTAAACTGTTTGATAGCTTTGTTGCCGCTTTACATACCCGCAGCCAAGTGTTGGACATACAAGCTTATACTCAACAAGCTAGGGAAACGGCGCAATCCTGCCTTCACACCTTCGTCGTACCCTAGTCATGACCGTGACGGCCCTGCGACATGAAAATACCCGGCCTGGGTGGACGCCAGACATTGTGCAGTAGGTTTCACCCACTGTTGCCTCGCTAAGATGCCCCGTTGCACCCCAAGATACCATGATATGCTCATGTCTTCTCTAACACATTTCCACCACCAAGTCCTCTCAAGCTGTTCGACCTGGCTCAGGCCCAAGACCGGTTCCTAACCGTCTCAGCGCCCATGGTGCGCTACAGCAAGGTGCGTACTGTCTGATGGAGTCGGGAGGCTGCCACCATTGCTTTGCTTTGACTGCTATATTGTCTAGTATGGACAGCCATAAGAGCAGCAAAGAAGGCCCCTCCCCTTATACCCCAAACTTGCCTCTATTGGCACTGACTTTGTCGCATCTTTACTCCCTACCCTACCAGCTTGCCTTTCGACAGACTGTTCACCAGTTTGGAACGAACCTCTGTTACACGCCCATGATCCTGGCCAAGGAATTCAACCGTAACCAGGTTGCACGGGATAGTGGTACGTACTTTTCCGATTTCAACAGCCAGCTGGGCACGTCGCTATCTCCGGGCTGCACCTCGGCTAACTAGGCTCTTCACTACTGACTCCGACGCTCATACTAGACCTGACAATATCCTCCGCTGGAATCCAGCCGCCCACAATTGTGCAGTTTGGCGCCAACGACCCCCAGGAACTTGGCCGCGCCTCGTCGCTTGTTGTCCCGTTTGTGGGTGGCGTGGATCTCAACTGTGGCTGTCCACAAGGCTGGGCATGTGCCGAAACACTCGGTGCAGCGCTAATGGAGCGGCGAGAGCTGGTACGAGACATGGTAGTCGAGACACGGAGGCGCTTCACAGCCGATGGATGGACAAGAGAGCGCGAGGGCGGCAAAGGGCGAAGTATCAGCGTGAAGATCAGAGTTCACAAGGACCTGAGGTGAGCATGCCTCTATTTTGCAGGGCACAGGCTGTCCGGAGTTGCTAACTCTATACTGATTTGCAGGAAAACTATGGACTTTATTGATACTGTTCTCGGCTCTGAGTCTGAGCCATTGCCGGATTGGATCACCATTCATCCTCGCACACGGTACACGCCGTCAAGTACCCCCATTTTCACAGACTCACTTAACGTCCTGCTTGAGAAGTACAGTGCTCGTCTGCCCATTCTGCTCTCGGGCGACATCTTTTCCATGTCCAGCTTGCCCCTAACACCCAATACCTTTACTGCGTCCGAGACTGTCGAGTCCTTCGTGCCACGCCCCAGCAACACGGGTCTCCGTGGCTTCATGTCTGCGCGCGGTCTTCTTGCTAACCCAGCCATGTTTGCCGGCTACGAAGCGTGTCCATGGGAGGCCGTTGGGGCGTTCTTGAATAACGTCACCAAGGCCCCGCTACCCCTGGCCCTGACACTGCACCACCTCAGTGAAATGTGTAGCCCAGGCATGGGCACTGATAAGTCTGCACTGCTCACAAAAGCAGAAAAAGCGCACATGATGACCTTGACTAGCTTACTAGATGTCATTGATTTCCTAGACAATATCATGGAGGGGAGAGGCTACAAGGGCGGGGTAAAGAGATATGAACAAAGCGATCGTAACTAACACTAGATAAAGACGATATCATACGCACGCATATAAAAGTAAAAAAAAGGTCTCGCGGCCTCGTCATCGAGACCCCCCCCCCTCTCTCCCTCCCCCTTTAGAGTCAAGTCTGACATAACCACTCAAAGCCCACCCGTCACTTTTAATAGCATCGCCGTGTCTAAAAACGACCTTTCAGAGCAAGAAGAAAAAACCCGATGCGAAAAACGCTAAACCAACAAAACTCCAGTACTATGACCCGCGAAAACAAAGAAAAAAGAACCCCAGCCAAGTCAAGTCAATAGCAAGAGAACAGTAAAAAGGGACCAAAAGAAAACAAAGCAAATGCAATGACAGCCTCAGGGGCATCTTTATTTTGAGTTTGTCTCTTGCTTATCGGCTCTGCGCCTGGTAACTCGCTCTCAGCGCCAAAATCTGCATCCGTTCGGTCTCTGGTAGCGCATCGATAGTCTCTTGCGGCAGATCCATAACTGCACGCATGAGCGCATCTGAGTCTTGGCCACCGACAGGGGCTGAAGGAGCCGGCGGAGGTGGCGGGGGTACTACGGCTGCCGAGTATTGCTGCTGCTGCTGCTGCTGTTGTCTGTTGTACGCAGCCGGGGCTGTAGGGATAGGCATCTGCGAGGGGGCAGCCACAGGCGGCGCACCGTACCCGTTGTTTGGATAGCCCGACCCAATGTTCGCGGGCACGGAGCCAGCGGATGGGAGCTGAACTTGCGACGGCGCCACTCCAGGCTGTTGGGCTGGCGGGCCCGCTACAGCCGCGGCCGCAAGAGAGTTCATGTCAACAACACTGTAAATGTTGTCGGGGGAGACGAGGTTCATGAGCAGCAGGGCCTGGAAGATGGAGTAGGCCAGCTGCGGCGCTGCCTCGAACAGCTCAACGGCACGGTTGGGCTCGTTAGTAGCCAATAGCTTGACCTGAGAAAGAATGTCGAGCAGTTGCGGCGCTGGCAAGGTCGAAAGCGTGCGCGAGATCTGGTCAGCGCATGTCACGCCTAGGGGCAGCTCCTTGCCGGCAGGCAGTGGAGGAAGGCTGCTGGACGTGGTAGAGGCACCGGCTGAGCCAGTAGGAGTAGTGCCAGGACCACCACTAGTAGTAGTCGCAGGGCCGAGGCCGGCGTTCATGCCACCAAAGGACATGGATTCACCGTCTTCGTCTTCGGTCCCGCCTTCGTTAGAGAAATCGACGCGTAGACGACGGCCCTTGATCTCGTAGTTGTGAAGATTGCGGACGGCGGAGGATGCAGAGTCTGTTGGCGCGAGTAGCGATGGAGACGAGCGTTAGTACCGGGCGACAGTTTCACTGCAAATACGCGAGCCCGCAGGACCAGCACGACAATAGGACACATACCACTGTCAGGATATTCTGCAAAGCCAAATCCTTTGGGACGGCCAGTCTCGCGATCGTATACCAATCGGAAATTGATAACCTTGCCAGCACTGTTGAAGATTTCGATTATCTGCTCTTCGGACAAGTCTACAGCGTGGAAAACAGAGTGTTAGTAGGGTAGACGCGACCGACGATGAAAGAGAAAGCCGCAGCAGGAGATTCAACAGCCATACCGTAGGGAATGTTTCCGACAAAGACAACTCGCGATGGGATTTTGAACGACATTTTGCGAGGGTAAAGTTGAAGCTGGGTTCAAACTGCGCTTTGATCAGATCAATTAGGGCAGAATGAGAGGAGGAACCTAGGAGGCAAGCGCAAATGGACAAGGAATGAATACTATAAAGATTTTTTTTTCCTGAGGGTAGCAAAACGAATATCTAATAGGCAGCTAGACAATTAGGTTGAGTAACTCAAGAAAAGGAAAGACAAGGATACAATGCGTGTGTGAAGCTTCTCAAGCTCGGCTTCCAAGACGACTACTTTTTTTTTTCCCTCCTATGAAATGCAAAGAAACTCCATCACAGCTTTCGTCGCTACTATTTCTCAGCCTTGTCCCTCACCAGCCAATCAAATACGGTCGCGACAAGGCTACATAGAAGCTTCGCCGCGCAGCCAATCAGCATTCTCCCGACCCTTTAATGTGGAGCTCAATCAACAGGGGCGCAGGGACGTGTCCACAATTATTTTGCTGGGCTTCTTCTTGGCATGATTCCTGCATCGCTGGCCAGTTTGAGAACGCCTGTCTACATTGCGCTGATTTGGCCTACAACGTACGTATGCCTTTGAATCTTGCTAACTTGACGATCTTTTTCTTTCTTTCTTTTTCTCTCAAGGCTTCGTTTCCATTTGTTCGTATTCTGTCCTGGTTTCTTTGATTACTAGAGCTTGCGAGAGGCTATATTCAGGACTAAAGCCAATCAGCCAAGTTACTTGAACTTGATATCGAAGTCCCTCTGCGATGCCGAGCTTCTTGTCGACTGTGCTTGTCTGTTGCTTCTAGTTTTCTATTTGTTCGCATCGCTCCTTTCGCTTAGACCAACAACAGGAGAGAAAGTCTGCAGGTTACAGGTTTCCTTTCTACTCCAGCCACTCCAACTCCGTTCCAAATCACCCCCTCGCCTGCTTTTTCTTGGGCGTATTTGCAAACTACAGCGAGAAATAGCATCAAATAAATATCCAGGCTTCTCGGCGCAGATCTCTCCCACGAACTACTACGTTGCTTTACCTGCTGGTGCGCCAGTCGTTTTTGCTTATATACCCACAAAATGGCCGCGAAATCCAGGTTCACAAAACTCGATGCCTTTGCGAAAACCGTCGACGAGGCTCGCATTCGTACAACATCCGGAGGCATTGTGACAATCGTGTCGCTGATTGTGGTCCTCTACCTTTCGCTAGGCGAATGGCTGGACTACCGCAGAGTCATTGTTCACCCAGAACTTATTGTGGACAAAGGCCGAGGTGCGCTACACCCACCACACCCTGTACTTGCTTTTTATGTAGACAGAAGCCTTTTTTTCTTTTTTTTCGTACGCCGAGAACTAACATGACATTGTGCGTCTGACAGCCGAGCGCATGGAAATCTTCCTTAACATTACATTCCCTCATATGCCTTGCGAACTTTTGACTCTCGACCTTATGGATGTTTCGGGCGAACAGCAACACAGTGTAGCTCACGGCATTAACAAGGTTCGCCTAGCATCGGAGGCTGACGGCGGCCGTGTGATTGACATTGAGGCACTGAACCTCCACAAGGACGACGACGCCAAGCACCTGGATCCCAACTACTGCGGTGGGTGCTACGGCGCCAATCCTCCTCCACATGCCATCAAGGCTGGCTGCTGCAACACCTGTGACGAAGTACGTGAGGCCTATTCTCAGGCTAGCTGGGCCTTTGGTGATGGCAGCGGCGTCGAGCAATGCACTCGCGAACACTACAAGGAGCGCCTGGAAGAGCAGCGCCATGAGGGCTGCCGTGTGGAGGGCGGTCTCCATGTGAACAAGGTCATTGGTAACTTCCATCTAGCGCCCGGTCGGTCGTTCAGCAATGGCAACATGCATGTCCACGACCTCAAACAGTACATGGACTCAAATGAGCAGGGCGGTGGCAATCACGACTTTACACACATTATCCACGCACTTCGCTTTGGGCCACGGCTCCCTGAGTCCATTACCAACGAGAGACTGGACAACGTGAACCCGCTAGATAACTCGATCCAGCGCGCTGATGGTCCCAACTGGAATTTTATGTACTTTGTCAAGATTGTGCCTACGTCGTATGTCCCTCTGGGCTGGGAGTCCAAGGGCCAGATGGTCAACTCAGACCAGGATGGTTTTGCATCGGGCAGCAAAGGCGGCGTTATCGAGACTCACCAGTACTCTGTCACCAGCCATAAGCGCAGTCTGGAAGGCGGTACGGATGCGGCCGAGGGCCATGAGGAGCGCCAGCACGCGCGCGGCGGCATTCCTGGCGTTTTCTTTTCCTACGTAAGTTGCGTATTGCTTATTTAGAGATGAGCAACTCGTGTCAAACAAGCCAAACACATTGCTGATACAACTCTCTGTTTAGGACATCTCCCCCATGAAGGTCATCAACCGCGAAGAGCGTGCCAAGACCTTCACAGGCTTCCTGGCTGGTCTCTGCTCCATTATCGGTGGTACTCTCACTGTAGCTGCTGCTGTTGACCGGGGTTTATTTGAGGGTGCGTCTCGCATCAAGAAACTGCGGTCGAAAGACCTGTAAGGGCGAATTTAGCTCTTTTTTAGCCTCTTTTTTATGCCTCCGTCCTGGCTGCTGGCAAGGCGGCAGAGGGAGTCGGAAGCATAGCAAATAACTACACATATTTGTTTTATACACAGAGCGCGTGCTTTTACTTGAGTAGTGCAAACTTGTTGTCAGTTTCGTGACACTGGTCTTGTACGTGATGTCATGTACGGGTTTGTGCTTGTGCTCTGTCGGTGTTACTACTATATACATACATTTTGGTCTTTGCGGGAGGCCTTCCCAAGGACCAGACTGGGGCCGGAGCGAGGTGGTAGATGAGGTGTTTGTGGAGTTTGTGCTTACTTGATTGCGTTTCTTTTGCTTCTATTTGTTTTGGCTACCATGTCTGTTGTTTTTTTTATAAATACAGTGAAGCAACTTTGCACGTCATGGATGTTCGCTCTGCGCTATGAAATGCTAGACGGCTATGCAATGCCATTTTCAAAGACAGCTAGCTTTACGCCTCTGTCGTATTCACACGTAATAAAGGGGGCGGTCAGTCCAAAGGAACTCTGTCAGATTAAGTCCATAATAAGAGCCCAGTCAAAGGAACGTATTAAGTTCTGCGAGAGTTTATTATACCTGCATGGAAGCAGAAAAGGAAGAAGCTAGGCGGGCGGATACTTGCCGATGCCACCCCGTCAGAGAGAAAGGCCGAATCCGTTGCTTGCTGTTGGCCTGCTGTCTTGAGTAATGGCAAAGACTGAAATCAGCTTCTATTTCTGTATGCCCCCTCCGCCTTGGTGTTCGTTGTCTCTATCCCCTCTCCCCTCCTCTCCTGCTCGACATAGCCACCTGGGACAAGAGGTCTAGCCAACCGGGGACGAAGTTGAGATGAAAGACAGCAGTGTGACTTGGGTGCAAATCCGGCTGTGGCAAAGACATGTTTGTGGCCTGGATCATTCTCGGGTACCATTCAGGTGGGGAGGTCTAGACTTTGTGCATACATGGAAGTCCTTGATTGTGCTTGCGTTCTGCGAAGTGAGGTCGGCATATGGTTGGCCATTTGACCAGAGGCAGCCTGCTGTTTTTTGTCTCATTTTTCTTCTACTGCCGTAGGTTGTCCTCCATCCATGGAGGGTATTATTTTGAATGAATATATATTCCAACTTACCTACCTAGCATCACGATAATCAAGTGAAAATTAAATTATTTCGAGTTTTCTCTTTTTTTTTTTTTCCTATTTCCAGCCGGACGCAGTTCAGTTCCGCTTTTTTATGTTTCCAAAAATAGACATGTTTCCAACTCTCTGTTCTTTGGTCTAAGCTCTGGTATTTCTCTTCCCTTTTCTTTTTCTCTCTTTTTACGAGGAACCAATCGGGGGAATAACTTGTTTGCTGCGATGGCTGTGCGGTGGGTTTGCTTGCGTGTAGATTGAGGTGGCCCGTCAACCATCATCGAGCGAGAGAAGAGACGGATGGCATCTACGGGACCTCTTGTTTTCTTGTCTTTCTCTCCGTTGTCTGGCTGCTTGCTCAGTGCCTTCTCTTTCCTTTATTTCCCCCTTCATCCCACCCATCCCATATCAATGCAAAGAAAGAACATGAGCATATGTCTTGGTTCACCATTGTTTCAGTTGCTGAAAAAAAGATAGGCATCTGGTTTCAAAATTCGCGGCAAAAGGAATTGAGTGCAGGATGGAAGAGATGGAAAGAGTGAAGGAAAGCAGAAAAGAGAAAACTCAATGGGAAAGCTGGCAACGTTTGCGTGCTGTTTTTCCTGCTTCTCCCACTTCGACATGCTTGAGCTCCAGCAGCTTCGCCCATGTCGCTGAAAGGGAGAAACAACAAGGTCGTACGTAAGGGTCGAAATGAATGCAACCCTGTAGCTGCTGCTTGTATGGCCTAGACAGTCATGTGCCCACAGTCCCTACACCTTACATCTTACATCTACATGCTTGCTTCCCATTCTTATTTCTTGCCGACAAGGGGAAAGAGATTGGCTCCCATACGAAAAAGGGGACAATAAAGAGAAGTTTGCAAGAGCTAGGCCATGAAAGTCAGGTAGGGTGTTTGGTAAACAAGAGGAAGGATAAACAGGCCAGCAAAAGCTTATTGTCAGCGACAAAACAGCGTGTTGAGAGTTGGAGTGCATCGCCAACTTTACTTGCACCAGGAATGGTGTGTATGGTCAGCATTATTTTCACACTTCTGGTTGTTTAAATTGGGATTTACATGCACACAGACGACGCTGTTTTGTGCGCTTTGCTGTTGAAGATGCTGCTGGCTTGCAGATGGACAGCTGATGTGCGTACGGGTACGGGCATAGGAGCCGAGATTGACAGACGGCCGCCCCAAGTCCTTATTTCTTTTTGGGTTGGAAAGAAGAAGAGGAAGAAGAAGAGGAACAGGAGGACAGGAAAACGGACAAAGCCCCAGGCTGGCTGGTCCTCGGGCCAGACTTCGCCCCAACATTGGTACCGAGAACGACGTGGAGGAATAAAGCTTTTGTGTCTTTTGAGAATCTAGATTCCAGGCCTAAGCCAGGGAAGGGGACAGCCTTTTTTGCTGTTGCCAAAGGCCTAGGCCTGTCGGGCTTGTTGCTACAGCTACAGCAGCACACGTTGGAAACAAAGCACCAAGCTTGGGCGGGCTTAAGAAGGATGACAAGTTAGAGTTGAGTGAGAGTTTGCTGAAGAGCGCAAACGCTCGAAGAGGGGACGAGCGTTGGAGCGCAAGTCCCCTACGCCCACCGTAGGCAAGCTTTTGTAGCAATTCATTTGATTTTATCTGGCCTTCACCACCTGGGGTCCTGCCCAACTGCCTAAGCGTGACTGGTTGCAGGGGATTTAGGGTACGAGAGGGGGAAACACAAGAGGCCCGAGCTTTGGCTGAAGCTCGTCTTGGGGGGCGAAGTTTTGTTCTTGTTCGTTTGTTTTCGAAAATGCCTCTGTTTTTACTTTTTCTGGCGGGCCGAGATAGAACGTTGTTGGCGGGGTGAGGGTGCGTTGACATTGACATGAAATTTCGGGAAATAAAGGGCGGCCGCCATCTGGAAGAAGAGAAGAAGACAGGAGAGGAAGATCTAGAGAAGGTCTGAGCGATATCATTGACGCGGGGAGAGTGATGAGGAGCGTCTGTTGCCTCATCTCGACAAGGTCATTATGCATTTGTGGTCACGGGAACAACCTCGTTCTCTCTTTCTCCTGACAAGCACTTCTCGAGTGGGCACTAGAATTCTACTAGGCTTGTTCTTGCTTAGCTTCCTAGTCCCAGACTAGAAAATAGCGGCCAGGACTAGGGATTAGGCGAGACTGAGAGTGGGTGCTTGGCCAGGAACAAGAAAACGGCGACTCTGGCGCAGAATTTATTGTAGTTAACGTGTATGATTAATACAGCCAAAAGGGGCCATAATCCCATCCTCTTGCACACCACACCATCTACGAATACGGCGCACAATGCTAGCTTATAGTATTTTCTTCTTCTTTTTCGCCTTGTTATTTTTTACGGGTTGCCCACCACCACCATCCATCGTTCTCTCCGTTGGCAAGCTGTCTTCAGTAGTCGGGGCTAGGGGCTTCTGCCTGGCTGCCCTTCTTTGCTGCTATACCAAGAGCCCGAGGTGCTTTCCTGCTTCGACCAACCAAGAGACACTAGCATCAAGTATAGTCTTTCGATCGGGACACACGCCTTTATAAATAGACGCAGCTAATGGACGGTATCTTCGTGCCTTGGGTGGCATGTGTAGTACCGCAGTTAGGCGTTATTGCCGCCATCGTTGCCATGCTCAGATATCGCCCAGCGGAAATCTTTCTTGCTTCCCAAGTATTTATCCTGTTTTTCTTGGGGGCTTTAACGCGCTCTCATGATGAATGGGTGCTTGTACCCTTGCCACCAAATCTCCGTACAAAGGTACATTTGTTGGTAGACAGACAGGATGGGATGGGCACCCGCAAGAAAACGGACTGGGCGGGGCGTGGTTCCTGAAAAAAAAAAGAAAAAAAAAAGAAGAAAAAAGAAAAAAGAAAAAAAAAAGAAAAAAAAAACACTTCAACCCCTGATGGCAATACACGCTCTGCCTATCTGTCTGTTTCTCCTCCTCTTGCTCTCTCCCTCCCTCGCTCCCCTCCACGCTGATCTCCTTGGCTGCGTCTTGCTGCAGCACCCGCAGTGCAGCAAACAAGTTGCTACAAGTCTGTCATACTGTCTAGTTCCACGACGTTGATATCGATGTCGCTTGACTTGAGCCTGTGAGCCTAAAGTATTCCGAACGAGGAAAAAAACAGAGCTCTTGGGCCATGATTGGCCAAAGCTTTTCTGACCACAACAATACCAGGCCCCCCCCCAGACCTAGTTTTCTCCTTTTCCTGCTGCTACCTCCGTAGTCCACTGGTGAGGGAAGCAGCAGAAAAATGAACACATAATTTCCCGTCTCCAACTCGTCTCTCCAATCCATCAACTCTTGTCCTTGCGGTAGCTTTCATTGGCTTGCTGCATGTTTCCATCGTTGCTTCATCAGGTGGTAAGAGCAAGACTTTGTCCATCTCTAATTTCCATGCAATATGTGTGTACATGCGTCTGACTCCAAGTGGTATGTATGGTAGATGGTAGGGGAGAGTACTGACCTGCATCCACATACATATGCATGCAAGTGCACATGGGATACATAGGACAAAATGCAAGCAGGCAAGTACAGGCACAGACAGATACAGGCACAGGTACGCACATACGTACGCAACTAGCCAATGTGATTTAGTGCCGTTGCAGTTGCAGTTGCAGTTGCAATTGTTGTCTGGATTGGTTTGGATTGCTTGCCTCCTTCCTCTTTCCCTTTTCTCCTTCTTGTGTTCCTCATTTTCCCTCCCATCTCGTATCACACCTTAACTAGTAGAAAAACCGTTCCTTGCTTTCTTTCTTCTCCTGCCTCTTTTCTCCTCTGTTTGCGTGAGTCTAGGACTGCATTTGTTTTCGTATCTATTCTTTGGGGGTTTTTTTCCTCTTTTCCATCGCTCTCCGTGTTTTCTTGTTCCTTTTTTCTTTGTCTGATCCAAAACAGCAGCTACCTATTTCCTTCGCTACTACCACAAACGAAACTCCAAACGGCCAGTCCAGAGCAACTTCTTCTAAAAGTCAAGTTTGGGCCTAGGAGGCTTGCTTGCCTGTGCTGTCGTGTGCGTTGCTATCGTGTCTCCCTTGCCATTTCCTTCTCTCTTTTTCGTTTTATTTTACCTCTATTTTACCTTTACCCCTGCCCGCAATACCTTATTTTCTTATTTTCCTATTTCCTACTTCCTATTTTCTTGTTTTTTATTTCTTCCTTTTATTTCCTCTGTAAAAAGTATTTCGATTTTTCCTCTTATTTC